>JAJIYU010000891.1:0-7500 GCA_030144865.1 Tinospora cordifolia
CAACTATCCGCTTCAAAAAGATAGTGGATCGAACCGAAACCATATATAAGTGAAGTCAACGAGCATGAATGAGGATATCTTATTATGTTGAAAGATATCTCCTCCGACTGCTGTCTGTAGAGCACCAGGTTCGGGTAACAGCTTCCTTCCTTAGCTCCCTTCCCTCCCTCCCGAAAAGGAATATATATATATATATAAAGATTATTATTATGTTATTATGTTAGTTAGTCAATTTCATATAAGGAAACGTTCATAACCAATCATTAAGCGCCATCCTTTGCCCTTGTCCGCCGAGTCAGAAGGCGAATGGATGTGCCCCTAATGACTAGCTCTGAATGGAATGACTAATGATGATGACTTGCTTGCACTACTCTACTACTAATGTGAATAGAAGTTGCGCACCTTTTGACAGTTGGCTCATGACGGTGTCTTTTTGAATGGAAGGTTTATTCATGTGTTATAGTCATCAGGCGCGCCCAGTAATCTTCCTTTGAGTCTTTTCGGTCGGTCGGTCATGGTTTCCACGCACCCAAAACAAAGAAGTCAATCTACTTCCCTGACTCGGATCTGATTCGAGTCTTTGTCGGAGTTTAGGATGCGCTTCGTGTTAGGTCGGTCGTTCGCATAGTCAGTCGGTCGCAGTCTTTTAGAATGAGTCCACCCCGTCTCCGCACCACCCTGTCAAGATCGGATCCTTCGATCTTGTCTCATTCTAGAATATGGATCGGTCTCATACTTTAGGAAGTTGGTACTTACTCAGGTAAGATTCGCATGTTCATCCTTCGAGTGTCCAAGGTCGGTGGGCACTCGTCGGTCTCCCCTTATGCGCTCGAGTGCAGTTTCAGATCTCGAATCACCCTTCAAAGCTGTCCTTAACGCTCGTTCTTAGCGCGGTCTCATCTCGATCTTCTTCCTGCTCGAGTCGCACTCGCTGGAATTCACACGTAGAATCATCATCCCCCATTCCAACTCGCTTATATGTAAGCACTCGCCATATATTCCGACAGGTATATGACCTCGAATACGCATATCCTCTAGTATACCAATTCGTATGCCTAACACATACGATACATTTGGTAGTTCATATGCGCTAGGGGTTTTCGTGAAATGAGTCTGTTCCTTAGTTGGCGATGATCCCTCTCGCTCTCACTCACGGGTCTCGGATCCTAGTAGCCTGTGGCCTCCCTGACCCCACTCGATTCAAACCAATTATGAAGGGCTACTACAGTCGTTTCACGATCAACATTCGGTACGCACTTCGCTTATTCGCTTATCACAAATTCTACGAGAAGGCATACGACGAGTCTAACTTTTTGCTATGAGCCTTAGCGTAAAGATTTGGGAACCTAAAGTGCGCGCTTCAATGAAGGACATGGCACCCAATCGTCACTCTAATTCACGCGGTTCGGTGACGATCTTACTCGACTCGACAAAAGCATCGATCATCACATAATACGAAATCTGTCTCGATCTGTCTTGATTGGGACTTTGACTTCCAGTTCAAAGTGAGGCGCGTTTAGTAGCCCTTTTTCCTTCCAGTCTAGGTAGTGGCTTCTCCTGACTTTTGAAAGACAGAACCATGTACGCCTTAGTGACTCCTTTAGGTCCGTTAAGGTGAGTGTAACGAAGGGACCCTTAGGTAAGGGGCTTTAGAGGGAATAGGGGTGAAACGGCTTTAGTGTCGGTGTTGGCAGTGGCTTTCCCAGGCCTGTCTCCCTCTGTTGACAATCCTTATCCATTTTCTTAACTTCAAAAAATCAAGAAAGAATGAAAGACAGAGTACGAGAGGAGAGACACGAATACCAGAGCTCCCGAGTCAGTTCTGTACCGGCTGGCTAGTTGACTCCCTCTTTCCTTCTGCTCTTTACTTTTAGAATTCCGTGACGGAAGGCTTGGCATAATTGCCGTAGGATCATTAAATAATGATATGTGATCCTCTCTTGATTCAGGAGACGGGGAAGACTTTTGGTAGCGAATAGTTATCTTCTTTCTTTAGGTTTGGAACCCTTGTCTTTCTTCCATACCGAGGGTGCTTCTGGTGTGGGTGATCCCAACCATTTCGATTTTCGTAGCTTGGCAGGAAATGGATTAGCAAACTCTTTCACTTTGACGAAAGTACTGTGTTAGGCCATGCCGTTTGATAGGCTGACGCAAATGAGCGGATTTTCTTACATGGCGATTTCCAAAGATGTTAGACCTATGAGCGGGCAATTGGTGATTTCAAAATCTTGTACATCGATCTCTCATCTTTCTCGCATAGGCATGTTGTTGGTTGCTTCCCGTGTACGGAGGTAAGCGTTTTCGCTTGTGATCTTTGTACTGGTTAGGGTTGCTTGTCAAATCGGGGCTTGTTTTTAATTACACTGTTTATTTCTTTTGTTTTGGTACCTGACTACACGGAATTAGACCTAAGTAGGCGCCTCAAGCGATTCGACATACCTTACGTTTTGAAGCTGTAATCAAACCCCTTACCTTCCCCTTACTTAGATTATAGGGGTAGGGGCGCCCTTATTATTTGATTAGTAGTACTGGGCAACGGCTTTCGCCCTTACTATACTAATAGGGGCGCTCAATCCGTAGATTGTTGGTTCCGTTCCGTCATCCGCCGTAGTGCGCAAGAGCGCACTTACGTTTTCTTCGCTGGTGACTAGGTGGTGTAGGCAAGATACCTGCAGAATCTTATGAGTCTTGATCCTGACGATTGTTTGGGGCCTAGATTGATTCCCCCATAGGCCTTTAGTAGCAGCGGCTTTATATCATGAGGCGCGTTTAGCCCTGAAGACTGATCTTTTGATTCTGACGCTTATTGAATAGTGGATTCAGCTACAGCGTATGCAGCGGGACTGCGAGACGTCGTAGCAGGCCGAAGGGGTGAGGGCTAAACGCGCCAACACTGATCGACTGTGTGACCTGTTTTGCTGCAGTGACTGCAAACAGGTTTCACCCGCCTTTCTTACCTCTTCCACGCTGGGCAGTGTGGTTTGTAAAACCCCCTTTCTTTCCCGCTGTCTGTCCAACTCCAGCCCCAGCTTCGCCTCCATCGGTTTAGCAACTAACCCCTTTCTTGCTGTCTGTGTCCGGCTTCGGCTTCGCCCCTTTCTCGGATTTCCAGCTTAACATCTCTCTTTCTAGCGGTCTTATGCTGCGTAGGAAGTGTTACCGCTCTCTGGACAAGCTGCTGTTCAAGCCCTCTCCCCCCCACTTCGCTTCTTCCTATAGGTGTAGTGTAGTCAAGGGGAAAGGGGGCGGTCGAGTGAGCCTTCGGCTTCCTCCCCCGGCTTTAGTACTAAAGGCGAGCTAGCTCTCGCTTCCTCCTTCTTCCTGACCGAGATACATACTTTAAACTAAGTAGGCTTCCCTGGTGGGCAGGTACAAAAACAAGAGAGAAGTTAGTTAAGGGGCGGGACGGGGTTTGGTGCGCTCTTCTCGGCTGACGCTCGGCTCCATATCAATCACTGAATTCAATTTCCATTTTTTTGCTTGCACTATATTCTCTTTTTGGATACACTCTACTCCAATCAATGTCTTTCTCGGACGTGAGAGTGCGCGGAAACGGTTAATCGATTTCTCTCGTAGAATGAGAGGGCCCCCTCTAGTTATTATTGCAGGAGCAACCAAGCAGGAATAGATATACGTGTAGGTACACATTTCTGTGTTCTTCTGTCAAGCTAGGCTCTGGGAAAGGCTGTACGCAAAGGTTTGAGCCAGAGTCGGTGGACAGGGGTAGCACTCGGTCCACTTGATTCGGGGCAGCTCCTTAGCTAGCCTAGCCCATTTTTCTTTGTAAGAGGTGGTAGACATCCAGGGATAGGAATCGCTCGTTTCGGGTCGGTTCCTTGGTCGAGGGGGTCCTGTAATCATGGGTAGTGGATGGGGTTGGATGAAGCAATATCGGGATCCGCGGACATCGATCCTACCGCTGCTTTTGGTGCTTCTATCGCCATTTTATGACCATCGACGATGGGGATCGGGGTCGTTTATCGAGCATTACTGTGATGTATGTAATCTCTGGCGGCCATATAATGGCCTCATGGGATAATGAAAAGCATAACCCTTCATGCTATGAAGTAAAAGCGGAGAGAAACCTTAATCTGATGGCTTGCACGCCTGTGCTTTTTCACTTCGGCATAATGGTCAAATCTATCATTCCCAACTTCCTTTTTAACTAACCTGATCATAAAAGAAACTATTTCGCAACTACTGGTCTCGAATTGGAGCTTTGACTGACGACTGGAAGTTCCAAGTAAGTAAGCTCGCAGTGGTGAGTCGAGAAGACCAGGACAGGTTCTTTGTGGTGGAATAGTCCGGCCGCCTTGCGGAACCCCATAACCATTATCGGCGGATGTCGCAGCCCAACCGCGCTTTGCTTTGGGCGCCCCGGACACAACGAGGGTAGCTCGTGTCCCTCCTCCGTTTGGGGCAAATAGCAAAGGTAACAGGCCAAGCGAGGAGCTCTAAACGAAAAGGGAGACACACACCACATCACCTCGAGCGGTAGGGACACGATATCCTTCTCCCACAACACAAAAGGGCTAGCGAGGTAGAAATAAAGGGATGGTCCGGGCGGTAAAGCCATCAATATATCCGAATCATACCCTAAGCGCCCCCCCTATGTTGTAAGTGTAACGGGAGAGCGTTATGTGCTTTACAAGTGGTCTTTCAGCATCCAATCTCTTTCCTCCTCCTTCTTCGCTTTGGACTTAGAGGACTGAGAGGTCTTGATTGCACGACATTGACGAAAGTGAAGGGACTCGACCGTAGAGGCCCGAGTTGAACGTCTTGAGCTAGTCCCTTTTATCTTCTTACTCCTCTCATCGCTCTAAGCTTGACTAGTCAGGGAAATGATATGTTAACCGATGAACACCAGGAAAAAGGATGGAAAATCCTTCTTGGTTCAAATCTCGTATGTACATTTAGGGTCAGAGAGGTCAATTTGTAAAGTTCCTGGAGATATGGATCGACCCACCCCAATGAATCCGTTTAATCAATCCTATCTTCGGAAGCTATCGGGGTCAAGACCCATCACTGAAACCCTTTCCTCGCGACCGTCTTCCCTGACCCCTGCGTAGAAAACGTAAGTGCGCTAGCGCACTTACGTTTTGAAGCTGGCTTTCATTCTTCAGATGTAGTGTGGTCAAGGCGCAGGAGCGCCCCTATTAGTCAAGCGTTTTCTACCCAGGTTTCCGCCTCCATTTTGTCGTGCTGCTATGATGTAACGTGCAGTCGTCCCGAGGCAGCAGGATGTATGGTATGGGGCCCCTATATCCTCTCCCTAAGAGTCTCAATGGGCAGTGGCTTATTCGGCGCTATATCACAATTCATTCATTCTCGGGCATAGCAGTTCACGAAACGTGGCATGGGACATCCGTCGGCGGCGGGAGTCTTAGATCCGAGCGAGAGGTCAGACCAAAACCATTCATCCTGGTCCGATCCGAACGGATCTTGTTGAATGAATTGATCCATTGTTGTATGCCCCTACTTCTTAGTTTAGTGAATCTTTTCCTACTCGGACCCGCCGTACTCCCTTTGACTACTCCTGAGATATGGTGGAAACATTTTGTTATGGTGGAGAGTGGGGAGTGAAAACACCAATGCAGCAGAGAACGACCGCATGAATCGGAATCCACTTAACTTATTAAGACAGACGACCGAGAAAGAAAGGCTCCGCGTTCTCCAAGTGGTTGATCTTAGCGTGCTAGCCGCTGCTTTCGTATAGTGATAACGCTTTCTCTTTCTTAGCGCTCCGCCCCGCGGAGAACTCTGGTTGCGCGGCTTTCTCTTATGGGTCTATTTTCTCTGACTTTACTCAGCTTGACCTACTTGACTCAGCGGTTAGAGTATCGCTTTCATACGGCGAGAGTCATTGGTTCAAATCCAATAGTAGGTAAAACCGGCCGAAACCCCTGCTTTTGCCAGCATGACAGCAAGCACGGACTGGCAGCAAGGAGTCAACTGAATGACCAAAGCATCGGTTGCTTCCACTTGTGGCCTTCTTCGACCGACAGACAAGGAACCCAACCTCTTCTTCTCTTCATGTATGCGGGCTGGGCAGCCTGCCCCGTCCCGAATAGACGAACAGGAACAAGCTGAAGAAAGGCGCGAGAGAGAGAGGTGAGTATCAACTCACCTCCCCTCTTCCACAATTAGGTGAAGACCTGGAGGGCCGGAAACCCCAACGGGAAACCTTTCACCGCGCCACACGATTCTTTCGCGAAGCGCTCTCTCAGACGTTTCCACTCCTGCCCCCGCAAGCAAAGAGGTTTCAACAAGATACCAGGCGACCAAGTGAACAGCCCCGAACAAATCCTATAGAGTAGAGAGCGTACCCTTAGTTTCGACTCTTTCTCTCTTCTAAGAAGAACTATAAATCCAAAAAAAGAAAGAAAAAAAATAAGAAAGAATAAGAATATTGATTTGGATTCTATGGACCCCTTGGACCTCCGACCAATGAGGTGATGACACATGCATGCGTGCACATGAACTTCTAAAGATTGGGAGTTGAGTGCCTGGGTGGAGCGAATTGGATGATCGGGCCGAGGGCAGCAAGATAGGGCTCAGCCAAAAAGCGAGAAAACGTTTACTCTATAGGGGCGCATGGAGCACCACAAACTTTCTCACTGGATCCTCTTATCTTAGACGATAGGTGAGACTGAATTCTCAACCCCGACCTATACAAGTGGCGCGTAGCCCTGACTACACTAACCCCGACCTATACAAGTGGCGCGTAGCCCTGACTACACGTAATGAATAAGAAGAGTTCTGTTATAGTAGCTATTTTTTCAATTTATAGATCTCCCCGCTTCTAAAACCTTTAGAAAGGCTCTACTTTGACTTCCGTGGCAATTCACATCGCTCAGCATTGAGCGAAGAGTCTTTTGAGCATATTTTTGCCCAGACGAAGAGTGACAAAGGACCTCCTGCAATTACTCGAGGTTTGGAACGGGGTATCCCGTTTCCTTCCCAACCCGACCTGTAATCTCCTTCTCTAAGGCGAGAATTTGCTTAGCCTCGTGAATGAATTCTTCGACGGAAGCTTCCGGGTTTCGAAGCCAAAGCTTCCACCCCGCTGGATCAATTTCGCGTTCTTCCGCCCCCCTTTGTTGCCGAGGCGGTTCCCGGTCAATTCCGGGATTCTGGGGATTGGCCCCTCCCGCGGGATCCGCCTCTTCCACATGAATAGAAAGCTCCTGTTCATGTGGGGGGAAGTTGAGATCGAGGAGCGGTCTCGAAGGGCCGACACCGCTTCCTCCGCCTCCAACTGAAAGAGGCAAATTCTCCATTGCCATCGTGGAGAGAATCAGATCGATCCACTCTACTAATGAGAAAAGGAAAGCGGCTCCCCATGTAAAGCCCCACTCCCAGAAAACGCGACTAATCAAGAGTACGAATAAGTGGGCAATTATCTTCAATAACTTCTTCATTAAATCCTTCCTCTTCGAGCTGCTGTCCTCCTCCCGAAGAAGAGAGATCAAAGACTTTTTTCCTGTACAATCCTTCATA
>JAJIYU010000891.1:12500-41802 GCA_030144865.1 Tinospora cordifolia
AGTCTCATTACGTGTAGTCAGGCTTAGTCAGTGATTCTCGCAGTTCAGATAAGATTCGGACCGCCACTTCTCTGAAAGCATGGTTCTTGCCTCCCTCTCTCCTCCCTCCTTGGAGCTCGTCCATTCGTTGGTTGGGTGATCCCTTGCTCTCACGTTCGAGTGTTTGCTCGTCGTTTAGGCCGGTGAGTGAGATTTCTGCTCATTGCAGTCACCTCCGGGGTTCTTCGCACCTGGATAGTACCAGGACCCTTGTGCCCCGGACTGCACTGCCCGCCCGAAGCCCGCCCTATGACCCACAACTAAAAATGAGCCTTGCGACGAGACGCGGACATTCCCCATGCTGCGGTTCCCTCCGGTCCGTTCCCGGGTTGGGTTAGGGGAACATCCGAGCGATTGCCTTCGCGGATCCAAACGCGCTAACAAGGCGCACAATAAGAATAAGACCAATAGAGACCTCATAAGGGACCATTTGAGCTGCAGATCGTAATGCTCCTAGAGAGGCATATTTCGAATATAGAGGAGTGAGAGTTCCCAACAATCAACGACTTTCTCATACCCTTCTTTGAACCGTACGAGCACGTCCTCTGTCACCCCCCACCGCGCTTACGGCTCTATACCCCAACCCAACTTGCTCTGGCCCCGGGTCCTCCCTCTCTATTCCTCGGTAAGCGGACCGTGGGAGCATGGGGGGGGCGGTATCCGCTTTGGACTGATATAAAGCATCTCTCTTTTGTCCCTCCTGACCGAACCCGCCCAAAAAAGAAAAATAGAAAAAGTGGTTCTTGCCGGGTCGGAGGAGACATCTTTCTCTGAGGAGGAGGCTTCGTCGTCCGGCTCCTCATAAATGATGTTAGGATCGGCCGGCTCATCCTCGGAATCCGAAAAGAGAACGGGTAAGAACTCTTTTTCAGTGACATATCTAATCAGACTGAATAGGATTTGAAGAGCTGTCACGATCATTCACATCTATTTCAGCAGGCAGGAAGGGCGCGGAAGCTACCGTTTCTAGAATGCAAGCAAGGTAGCTTGCTGACTCTCCTAGTAGCGTGCGTTGGCGGCAAGGAAGGAGGCATTGGAAAGACTAGACCATACTATAGCTATAGTACAGAGGCATTCGGGAAGCGACTAGTCGCTTCTGGCGAAGCTTCTAGAAGGCCGACCACTACATAGAGAGATCCATATACCAGTCATGAGCTATCGCTCATGCCGTCAGAGGCGGAAGCAGTCGCTTCTAGGACGAAGCCGAGCCGATACGATAGGCGGGCGAAGGGAGCGAGACCAAGCCGAGCCTGACTACACTACATTCATCAAAGTTGGCAAAGGAGGCCCACTATACGTATACTTTATTAGTAACCGGTGAAAGAAAAAAAACTACACCCAATTTCAGTGAACTATTGAAGCTATCAGTGTGATTGATCAGACAAGTACCAAGGGCTTTCGGTAGCCTTCTTTCATTTCCTAATTTGCTTGCGACAAGTCCGTGCATTAGTATGAGTTCGTTGACCGCGTAAGGGCGATCCATCTTGATGACGAATTCCACGATAACGAGAAATAGAGATTAATCGTTCGATGTCTGCTCGTTCTCCCCTCTTCAATTCCCAATGAACAACATGATCTTGACCTATCATTTGTTCCATTTTGTCGATCTGATACTTAGTTAACTCTTTGATCTTTATGTTCCCACTGATACCTAATCGATAACGAACCTGAATGGCTTTTTTAGGTCCAATTCCATCCATTTTGGTTGAGGCAATTCTTACTTGTTCATCGGGAACTGATCTAGCTCCTGAGATATATGACATTCTGGATCCTTCCTTTGACTAGTCTTCTCGGCTGGAATCATAAATGGGTTGTCTCCTCTTACTTCACTCCCCTTCGGAAAGCAAGGGAAAGAGATTACATCTCTCGCTCCTTGCTCTTCATCTACCCCCCACCTCCACCAGCAAGAGTAAGGATGTTTGTAGCGATCCTTACGAACTCGCCGTCGTAGCCGAACATGAGCAAGTCGTTTAAGGAATTGAGATTCCTCATAATCGAGATCACTTCTGGTTGCGGAGCGAGACCGGGTGGAACAGGAACGTGTGGCATTTGCGCCAACGTTTGTTCCACGACTTGGTGGATGCTTAAGGATGGCGGGAGAATTGTTCCCCGCGAATCCAAAAGAGATTGTAACCCGCCCTCCACCTCCAAACCAAACCTACCACAATTGCCTGATTAGCTTCCAGCTGGAGCTGCTCATCTTGGGATCCGATTATGGCGCAACTCAGCTGTCGACATAGTTCTAAGAGAAGAAAATGAAAAAAGTTGCGTTCTGGCATTCTAAATATTGAAACATCATTCTATTCCCTCCAGACCCGTCAAGCCTGTATGAGTAGTGAAGAACTATAGAGAGCTGTGGTTGGTTGTTGACCAACAAAAGCATGGGAGAAAGAAGGGATCAATCTCATCTCATAGTGCTAGGATGAAGAAAGGAAGGAAGAGCTAATCTTTCTACGCTACGATCTTGCTTCTCTTATGATATTGTTGTTTTGTTGTAAACCTGAATTGAAAATATATATCTAATTAATAGGCTATATATGACTTCCATTTCGATCTTCCACCTTAACCCTAGTACACGGAAGACCAAACGAAACGGAGACCCGCTTTTGAAAGCACCGTGGGCGAAGGGTTCTCAACCAATCTCGCACTTGACACGCAAAGCAATAAACAGCAGTCTATCTTCACAGAGAAAGAGAAGGATCTTCGGCAAGGGGTTCCCGGCTTCGCGAGACCTTTTCGATCTGCTCTAGGCTAAGCTCAATGGGGCCTTGCTTTGTTGATGCCAATCTCTTAGTCTGATTCAGATAAACTGTGAACCAAGACATGAAAAAGAACGAACTCAAAGTTTAATATGAGATCTTCTACCCACGGTGCGGTACACGGAACACAAAGAGAATCTCAATGAGATTAAGTACACGCAACTACGCCTGTGAACTCGGATAGCCTTTCAGCATTCCTTTCATCTACCCTAGGAAAAAGAACTATCTTATCTTACGATATTTCTAGTTAGAGGTAAAAGAGCCCAAGACGCGCATCCACCAGATAAGTATATAGTTCGTTGTGATCCTCAAGTTCAAGTCGTTGGGCGCTTCGTGGCCCTATCCGCCGTCTTTCCCACAGGGGGTGTGCTTGATATTAAAGCTAAGGAAGGTCTAATCCATCTTATTAAGGTGGAGGGCCAGTCTCAAAGGAGTTCTTTTTTTTATTCCCTTTTGTAGAAGCAAGAGCACGACCCTTACTCAATAGGAAAGATCCTTCACAGATATAAATCATCCAGGTTCCGCTCTACTTCTCACAATTCGTATGTATAATGGGGAAAAGCGAATTGCGAGCATACTCCATGTCGATGTGAGGCAGCTATGCGTGTGCTGTGCTATAGAGGAAAGAAAGCCAAGCCTAATTACGATATAAAGGGATGGCATAATATTGATTGGCAGGTCTACTAGAGATGGCTTTTCTTGGAAGTTTGAAAGAGTCCCCTTGGAAAGAAAGAGATTGACAGGCACCATATCAATCACGAATAACGGCTAGAAGGGATGTGACGTCGGGCATACCCAAGCGGATCCTCTTTAGGAGAGCGAGAGGGATGAAATAAAAGAGGATGGAAGGGGGTTGGCGGACAGAGTCAAAGGGGACCGACCTATCATATCAATATCTGCACGGATTACCGATCTGAGGTTATCTACGGAGGGAGGCCAGAGGCTTAGAAGACCCGCCATTGCTAACCAGATTTGCTAGTCCATCAAAAGGAAGCAGGTATGCTCAAGCCGAAGACAGAGGAAGGCACTGAAAGCTCTTTCAACCAAATCCTAGGTACCATGCTCCGACTTGCCTAAGCCTTGGGAGTTCGACTTTTCTTAGTAGAAGGAGGGTTGAGAAGAGTGGGGCAAGGGTAACTCATACAACGAGGGAATCTGGGGTTGGCAAAAGGGTCACTATAGCGCTATCACCAGCTCCAGGGCTTACTACTACAAGAGTGGATTGAGCACGCTTACTATCACTATTCTATCCCCACCTTATTCTCTAATTCCTTCTTTACGAGATATCCCTGGGGACTTTAACAAGATAGAACCTGGGATTGACTTCTTCCTACTCATACAGCGCCGGAGAATTCTTTAAAAGAGCTCTAGCATTAAAACTAGGGTCTTATATCCTTGCTCTAGAACCTTTCTCTTCCTAACCTTCTTATTAGGATTCTTAGTCTGCTTTCACTTCCGAACCTTCTAATTCAATATAATATCCCCTCACAGGTTCTCCTACAACACGAGGATAGCAGGTAGGGTTAAAGGAAAGGGTTAGCTTTGAATCACCTTAGACGCTCTAGATCTAGCACTTTTCACTTCCTTACTCATTGCTGGCAGGGATAGACTGATAGCCTTTTCAACATCTCGCACTTCCAACTTACAATCTCTAGCTCTAGATGGAAAAAAAGACTATAACACCAGAACGAGGGTATACGGGTTCGTCATCACTTAGCTTACTTGCAGGCAGGGTACAAAACACAAGATGGATACAAAGTAGGCTTACAGGGTACGAGGGTTACTCTATTTATCCCAGGGAAGGGGAGGTTTGCAGGGGTTATAACCTGGGCTTACTGGCTTACTAACTTCACTAGCTTACTTCTAGCCTCTCGAAACAGAATGGTCTCAACCGAATGCTCACACCACCATTCTAAGACATTTTTAGGAGCTGTGCTACCGTCCTTTTCAATTTCTCGGTCTGTTCGGCAAGGATGTCCTCTTGCACTGGCCCTATTTGTGATTGCTGCCGACGGACGCTTTGGGCTATATATATACTTTAAATAAGAGAAAGGCCTAATCAAAGGGCTTCGATTGCGCCGTATATAAATAAGAGTTCTGTCTTTCTTCAATTAGCTATAAGAGCAAGAAACAAGACACTTTTATACGTAATTAGAGAGGTTTTCCAGGTTCTGTTCTGAGCCAGAAAGCCACTCTTAGTTGTCGTATGATTAGATTGGGCCATAGCTAGGTGAACCAGATTGATCGAAAAGATAGTCCGACTTGCGTGTGTTAAGTATATAGTAGCATGATTGGAACTTAGGCTATAAGCTTTAGCCTCTTCATACTATGATAGAGGTGCTATGATGAGATATAAGATAAGCAAAAATAGAAAAATATGACTGAGTTCCACTTCCCCTCGCTACCGTAACCTTACGCCCTAAAATAGAATTACACGATGGGATGAGAGCGTTAATAACTCAAATCACCCAGCTGCGAATGATTTTGACATAAAATCGTCGGGATCCTATTCGACGACTTTTCACCATTGGGAGCCTTTTCTTTCTCGGAAGCCTTCGACTCTTTTCTTCGGCGAAAAAGGGCTTCCCTGTAAGATTAAGGTATGTCTTTGGGGCCTTTCACTTTCGAAAATACCCAAGGAGGCCCCCCCACTAGATTGAAGGTGAGATCCTCTCCCACCTTTATTTAATAGATTTTTCTTTCTTTCTGCTATGGACAGAGAAATGATGTTCAGCTAACGAAATCCTTCTCTATACCTGCTCTTGCTTGCGACTTAGTCCATCCAGAACTCAGTTGGTAGATTCATCTTTTTTTTGATATATTCTTGTATGCGGTGTTCTGACCAATTGAACTACAATCCTAGGGAAATGACTAACTAGAAGCTTAGAGGTCAAAGTCAAAATCCTTCCGAAGAAAAAAAAAGCGTCAATCCAATCAGTGCGATAGGCGCGTTTTAATGCCCTCTCATCTTCAGGCTCGCAAAAGAGACTATGACATTATCATAAATTCATCTACCCGGCACGAAAGCACGCTAATATGCTATAACTTCAGATAGTACGAGAAAAAGCCTATTTAGGACCTTAGAGAGAAGTTTATACACCACATTACAAAGGCTAATCGGCCTAAACTCATTTACATTTTTTGGGTTCTGGGTTTTGGGGATTAAGGCGAGTATAAAAAAACTTTTTGAATCTTTTCCCTCCATTTAAAAAACCTAGAACCACACCCCACCCACAATATGCCAAAATTCTTGGTAGAAAAGAGCAGGCATACCATCTGGTTCAGGTTCTTTTGAAGGGTGCATCTGGGCAAGAGCATTTCTGACCTCCTCAGCTGAAAAAGGTTGCAGAAGTTTGGAGTTCATCTCTGCCCTTACTCGCCTCTCTATATGGTCAGTGACCGCATTTAGGCTTTGAGGATTGCTGGTTGTGAAAAGATTTGTGAAGTAATCCACAATGATATCCTCCCCCCTTTCTGGATCCACCTGCCACTCGTCATTAGCATCCCGAAGACCCTGTATGCTTTTTCTTTTTTGGCGTTGGAAAGCTTTCTTGTGAAAATCTTCAGTCTTGCTTCCTTACGCCAGACCTCCCTCCTCGGGACACTCCCTTTAAAGACGTTAACAATCAAATCACTGCTGAGTCAACCAAAGCAAGAACAGCGCCTTCGCCTGCTTTGATTAGGGCTTTCTCCGGCTACGGCTACAGAGCCATCTAAATGCTACTTTGCGTAAGACTTTTCATTCGATTTTCACTACTTCGAATTTCTTTCTTTCTGCTACTCCGGACTCTTTAAAGGCCTTGAGCCTGCCCCAAAAGAATTGAATCCGGAAGTTACGGAACTTCCTTTACAGAAGACTGAAAGTCAGTAGCTACCTTTGGAAAAAGAGTAAGAACTGATAGTCATCGTAGTCATCGCCTTTCCCTTTCGACTGGCATTATCACACCGCCATCAACAAATTCAATAGCAGCTCCTAGCCCGATTCCAAGACCTGGACCTGGTTCAGGTTTGAAAGCAGCCCTTATTCCATTCATTCCATCAACAGCTCAATCGATGGGACTTGCTTTCCTTCCTAAAGGGGGTTCCCCGGAGCCGGTAGAAATGACTGACTTAAGATAGAAAGAGATCACCCCTAACAGAGTCCATTCTCCTAGAGTTCCAAAGTGATCCTCATTCTCACCGCAGCCTTCTTATTCTTAAGCCGAAAGCGGGGCAAGAATCGCATCGCATTCTTTGGTAGTACGAAGCTAAAGATAAGATAGAAAAGTCATTAATGGGGGCCACTTCATTAGGATTATAATCAATATCCTTGTGAGGTGGGGGTGAGGCCTAGTAGTTACTGTGAGACTAATTGCTTAATAAGGTGGGGAGGGGAATCCTTCTAGTTGAAGAGTTTCATCTGTTTTGGTCTATTTATGCTAACGGGGACAGAGAGCTGGGATACTTCGATAATCATTCTGGGAGTTAGGGTTCGGGGTCTTTTGAAGAAGGATCGTGAGACTTAGACTTTTGCGGACTTCCTGACCCTGGGAAATTCCCAACATCTGAACAAGGAGTCGGAACTAGGCCCCTAGGAGCTGTAGCTGCAAATGAGTCAAGTTCCCCATGTAAATGACTTGCCACCTTCAAAGTCTTAGCCAAATCCGGTGCTTGTCCTGGTAAGGCTGGTTCAACTCTCTTTGACTCGTCCGTAACTAGTCCAGATGGAGTTCTCGAGGACTTTCATGCTAGCAGTGCTGCCCTGTGAACTTTAAAAGAATCAGGGTCGAGCAGGTTTATTGAACAGGGAGGTGAATCCTTCTCGGTTGAGTCATTCGCTAGGAGACAGGGAATGACTTCTGCTATCTCCCATTCTTTATCTAGGACCCCTACCGTAACCTGTTCTGAGATCTTTCTCCGAGGTACATATGGCCGCCCCTCTTGCTTTGCTTGACTGCCCGTCTATTTACTTAATATGAACCTCCGCTGTGAATCCTTACTCTGGAACCCCAGGAGTAGAACAATAAGAACGGTAAAGAGATTGAGCGGGAAGAGCAGGAATAGGATCTTATCTCCTGGCCTATACTTACCTGTCAGACCACAAGTCTGGAGCTACTCTAAGTCGGAACTCTTCTCCCGCGGATAGATCTGTTCCGCTTTTCAGGCGTCTGATGCCTTACGAGCTGGAAAAAGGGGGGTCGGATTTCTTGGCCTGAGGGGGATGGAATGCTTACTGTGCTGTACAAGTCTGGCTTGCCTAGCTCCTCACACTTTCGGAAACCCTGCAGCGTAATGTAATAAAGGAGCTACTCTCATTCCCGAGATCCGCTAAGCCAAAAGTCAGACCTTTCTCTGGTAGGTGCAGGAAAGACAGGTTCGAAATCAGTAGCAGGCACTGGTCTAAAGGTTAAATCGGGACTGGCATGTCTGATACTGCTGTTAAGGCTGGTGTAAAAGAGTCTGATTGAAGACTTGGAGCTTGAGTGAGCCTTTCGAGCTGGGACTTCCTGTTCGGGTAAAGGAGGTGAGCTTGGAGATTGACTGGGAAGAAAGGGAGAACCTGGGTCGGCTGAGACACTTGGACTGGAGGGGAACCCCATAATCCGCTTAGGACCCGCTCCTTCTTCTTACTCCCGCTCCTCGTCCATTAAGGAAGGCAGTCTCAGTTGATTCACCAGCATAAACGTGAAGATAAGTAGATGTGGCCCAGGGTTCTTCGGAACCCGTTGATCGAGTAGTTTATCCGCTTCCATTTGATCCATCAGTGGTTGATCTTCTAGGTGAAAGAAGGAGCTCCTATTCTTGCCCTAAGGCTCGGAACTGAACTGCACATTCTATTTCTATTATAGTAAGAATATCCCCAAGCAGAATGAATGAAGGCAGAATCCGCATCCCTTGACTACGGTGCTATTGACTCAGCAGCTATTGAATCCAAGCCAATCTCATCATCATAGGCTGCACATTCAAAAGGGAGTTAAGTGAGGATGCGCTCTCCTTTGTTAGCAAGACTGGGTTGTGCAAGTGAAGAAGAAAGGGATAAGACTGATGCCATTAAGGCAATGAGATTGACGAGGAATAGTAGTTTGGCAGCTAGAGAATCAGCAGTGACTCTTCTTACTGTTTCGAATCCCCTGTTCGCATTCTTCTTATATTATACGAAAGAGTTAATCCGATCAATAGCAAGAGTGCTGTGGGACTGATGACTGTCCTCTTGATACGGATTTTCCTCCCTTCTTCCGGGCTAGAGATTGGTTGTACTAAAGGGGATCCCCCTACTCGCCGAAGGAAGAGGCATCTCATGCCATGGTTCTTGTGAAAGAAGGGACACCCCTTGAATCAGCTGTTGATGCAATAGACGGTGGTGAAGTCAATTATTCAGATAGATAGCGGAGCTTTCGGAGTACATCAATCGACAGTACCAACTGAGGCTTCCAAGCCCACTTGATGAGCTTGCGAAAGGATGAATGAGACCAAGGATAAAAACCTACCCACCGCCCTTGCTGAAAGGGAACTGAACCCTATCATACCAAGCCTAGAAGAATGAATCTTTCCCTTACCGCAGAGCTATTTTCCCACCTCTTTTTTGGCACATTTCGAAGATTTTCGCTTCACTAGCGTTCGAGAAGTTGTCAAAGATCTTATACTTAAAATGAGTATATGTGATCAAGCTTCACCTGATCACCTTGGAACATTGGCGAAGAACATAAGCGGTTGAATCAGAGTACTAGGGCTAGGGATAAGGTCATTCATGAGTCCTTTCTTTACTGTGTATGATGTCGAAATAGCATCTAGTAGTTAAGCTCGTTGGCTGAAAGCAGTGCCTGACGTGCCCTTTCATTACGTACATAACAAAAACCTTTGACTTGACGCGACGTAATGTAATAATAAGTAAGCAACCCTCAGCGTCACACCTTCGCTCAAAGCTCCTTTAAGGGCTCGCGCCTCTGGCTTTTCGCACGTACTCACCTTTATCAGCTACCTTGCCTTTGCTCCACCTCTATTTACTACGGACTAGGTCAGGTTCCGTTCCTTAGCATCAAATTCAAAGCAAGCGGATGAACGAACCAAACGCAGTTTAGTTTAAAAAGCATCCCCCATCATCCTCATTCGATCCTGCCTGCCGAAGAAAGATAAGAATAAGCTAGGAAGGGGCCCCTAAGCTAGAGCTAGAAGGGCTAAGATACAAGGGCAATTAGCGCTAGAGAGAGGCACTAGCAAGACAACGCGCAGCACTCTAATCTAATGCACTAATGCTAATGCACGCTAACTACCCCTAATGTGCTACTACCGCGCTATACTGCACCAACGCTTACTATGCGCTCCAGCCCTAGCAGCAGCAGAGCTAGCCAAGCTAGTCGGGCAAGATAAGGTTGGTTTGCTCAGGTGGATGATGATGAAGACGTAGGCAAGATCGTCACAGATGAGATTCCAACAGGTTTGTATAAGATGGGCATGGAAGCTCTCCTAAAAGATTCTCGAGACGCACGCATAGAATAGTTAAAAAGAAGAAAATAAGGCGCATAAGGCTTTTCAGGTTGCAGAATGGCCTCTCTCGTCGATCCGCTGAATAAACAAGAGCTACTACTCAATGGCTGGTTAAGATCTTATTGGTAGAAGGATGAAGCTTTTTTCGGTCCTAGCACTCGGAACGAGACAAGTACGTGTGTAGATAGGACGCGAGATGAATCACAAGGTCCCCTAAGGGCAGGCAGTTTTCCAGCATATAATAAATGAGAGCTAGCCTTGCGCTGAACTAAAAACTATGTGTGGAGCTCTATCTTTACCTTGCCGGCCTTCTTTATTCAATTCATTGCATGTCTTTGATTCCCTGCCTTCTTTGACCTTGCTTTGGAGCTCTAAGAATCCCAAGCCGGAATCAGTAGTAGCTCCCAATGGACCAATCTACTATTTATTGTATGGTAAGGTAAGCATTGCTCTTCCTTAACCTTCTTCTACCTTTGAAGATAGCAAGGGCATTGAAGCAATACCTGTCTACGGGGACCAATCATTAAGGCAAGTCAAAGCGTGGATAAGGGGGATAATAGGTAATCTCTTTGAAGAGGTAGCCTTCCTAGTCTGTCTTTCTTAGCTCTGACTTAGCTTAGCTCTTAGGGATAGATCTTCCTCCCCCTTCTATGACCTTAGGCACAATAAGGCTCACTAAGAAGCCCAACCCTGCGTGGCAATCCTTCCTCTCTTAGTATGCCAAGCATGAGCAGTGATAGTGAATATGGAGAATAAGCAAGAAATGGATAGGAAGCAATCAAGTCTCTGAGTGAGTATGGTAATCTGGATAGGCAGTCTGGTGGGAGAGGGTTATACTAGTGGGGAGGGAAGAGGCTGGGATCGAATCATCGGCTTAACAGGCTGTTGAAAGGGAAGTAATGAGGTAGGGATTTATGCTCCCCCACTACTGGTATGGCTCCGTGGGTGAGCTATGCCTACGTTTTGCCCGCCTTCCCACTGGTACAGATACTCAATGCGAGTTGTTGTATTCTAATTTCAGGCTGTTCTCAATACGACAGTAGCTTTCGAGTTGTTCTACCTTTACGAAGAGGCGGAGCGGAGACCGATTCATTCATTCACGGAAACAGGGCCATGCCCTTCCCCGATCAAGCACCCGTACTGTACCATAAAACCACCAAACTGAACAGACCAGACCGTATCATGACTGTAAGCCAGACGGAAAGGCCCACCAAAACAAGCCATATTCTGACAGGCACACCAAGCAAACGTAGGAGCTGACTACACGTGACTACACTACATATGACTCAAAGCTACACTAGACCTGCCCTAAAGAGTCTGATGTAGTTCCGTCAGGGCCTATCACGTAAGGGGGCCGAAGCGCTACAGGTGGTTCTAGGCCTGAGACCCCAAAAAAGCATGCTTTTGAGCCTGCTGATCCGAAAGAATTTCAGAGACAGAATGCTTGGTCTCATTATTTCGAGGAATGGTTTTTCTTTCTCCGACGAAGATCTTCCGCCATTTCACCATGAAGAGGGGAATTCCACTGATCTGCCAGCCGAACGAACAGGAATGGCTGATAAGAGATAGCCGGAACGAAAGAGAACGACCCAAGCTCCGATTGCTATATCTGCTCCGGTGGCTTGTAGCGATTGAAGTGGCGAGTGCAGTTACGGGGAGTTTCGAGGGAAGTAGAGAAGGAAAGGAAAAGGCCATTGAAGAATTGGAAGAGAATTGGCTCTGAAGGAGGCAATGCGTCTTGAAGACGGCTTATTAGACAAGGGCAAGGCGATGACTATTGACATAGCCGTTTAGGTGAGGCAATGAATAGTGTTCAATAGACAGAGAAGACGAGAGAAAGGACCCATTTCCGGCCCCGGGGCCGGAATGCGGTAGGGCATTCGGCCGCCTCACGCTCGAGTGAGAAAGAGAAAGACGAGCGTCAGCCAAGCGAACAACAGCTATAACAACCAAATCCTTCCTCTTCCAGCGGCTCGTTCCGCTCCTGTGGCTTAGACCCGTTGCTTGCTCAATTAGCATTACCTTTTGTTCCATAACCTGCTGCTATTCCTTTCTGGCTTGCTCCTGTAGCTCGCTGGTTGGAGTCCTTTTGCCGCCGCGAGCTTGGCTATCCGAGGAAACATGTACGACAAGGTGGGGTGGACAACGTACGTGGTTAGCCTGCCATCTGTGGGTTGATGAGCATCTATCTGTCTTTTAGGGAAGTCCTTGTTCTCGCTTTTGTTCAATTATAAATAAATAACCACTTTGATGGAGATTTGTAGCATCATTCAAGTAAATACAGATTGAGATCGTAGAAACATGAGCTTGTGATATAGCTACACCTAATTCCGGACCGGTTAATGCAAGAACTATAAATAAAGGACCAGGATCTCCTATGAAATACAAAATATCATTCATACATAGCATAGTCCAAGCGGACCCACTTAAAATCTTTACTGAACTATGACCGGCCATCATATTAGCAAATAAACGTATTCCTGAGCTTAATGCGCGAAAACAATGAGGGATTAGCTCAAGGAGTACTAAAAAAGGTGCTAACGGCAGTGGGACTCCTGCGGGTAATGAGAAGCTTAAAAAATGAAGCCCATTTCTTTGAAATCCCACTATAGTAATGCCAATAAAAATAGGAAATGAGAGACCCAAAGTAATGAGAAAATGACTTGTAACTGTGAAGCTATAAGGTATCATACCAAGGGGATTACGAAATAACGAAAAAGTAAAAGTTACCGAGATGCAAGGGGAAAACTTTTGTTTAACATTTCCGGAAAGACCACCTATTTGTTCGTTTACCGGGTTCGGCACGAAATCATAAATAAGCTCTACCAAGGATTGCCAAGCATTTGGTACTGAGTTTCCCCCTCCGTTTTTAGTAACAAAATGAACCAGAAGTAGGACCAAACTGAGAGTTAGCAGCATAAAAAGAGATGGATTTGTGAATGAGAAATACAAGTTTCCTATATTCATAGGAATCAATGGGAGAATGGCAAATTGCTCAAGTGGGCTGTTGGGCGTAATCGTAAGAAACACTTTGAATTTCATCCCTGTAGTTCCGCTTCTTGCTCTAAAGATTCAGAAAGACTTGTCGGAAATGGAGATCGCCGGTTGGGTTGGTCCGACCAAGAAAGACATGGGAAAGGAAACAAAAAAGACGGAACGCGTACCACAAAAGCAGAAGTTTGAATTTGAATAAGATTTTAACAGCATAAAGATTGGGAATATGAAACAAAGGACGAGGGGGTTCATTTATGATCGTTTATTCTTTGTTTGTTTTTCCAGGGCCTAATAATAAGGGCTTCCCTTTTCATACGCATTTTCAGTTGATATTGTTTGAAGTGCGTATTGATGTTTTTCAAGTTCAGGATTCGAGCGCTGTTTCCCTTCCTATTCGGTCTCTTCTTTAGTTGTTGAAATACCTTGAATCTTTGTTTGCATACATTGACTCAAGATTTTAGTACATCATTTGCATTGCAACAGCACGAGTATAGAGCTAGATATTGGAATACCTTAGGTAGGAGCACCCCTTCAGAAAAGGGTAGGATCCTTTTCTTTTTCATATCTCTTATGCGCGACTGATTCCATTTCTTTTTGAATCGATTAATGGTTCATCCGGTTCCATTCGGACTGATTGAGACAAGCACTCCTAAAACCAAGGTTTGGCAGGGATTGCTAATTCCTCGAAGGAGTTCCAGACTGGTTGCTTCAAGTTGGAGCTCGGTCAAAGCCTCTTGAAAGAGTTGTTGAAAGCGTTGATTGATCTGATCCTTTCCGAATCCTCTCCTTTTATTATAGCGAATACCATATCATCCGCATAGCGCACATATCAAAGCCTATGTTCTGTATTCATAAGGGTTTGGATCTTAATATCCAGTTGGTGAAGAAAGATATTCATAAGAACGGGGGATAGAGGACTGCCTTGAGGGTTTTGTTTGAGATGCATAATTGTTCCCATCCTTGTCCTTTATATCCGTTTTTAAGAAGGCTGCTATTAGGTTACAAACGCCCTCATTTTCATTATGATTGCCAATGTTCAATCGTACTCTCGAATTAAGGAGAGCATGATCGATGTTGTCAAAGCATCCAACTATATCAGCTTTGATTAACCTATCAACTTCTCCCCAACTTTGCACATGCGCGAAAAAGGTAATAGGTCCTCTTCCTTTCCGAAAGCCATGAGACTGGGGCAGGAAGATGTCCTCAAAAACAATGTTTAATAGTTGTGAGAGGGCATCCATAACAATGAAATCTTCCTTATGCGGTTGTGTTATGGGTCGCATCTTCCCTGGCTTGTTTGGTTTAGGAATCCACGACCTGTACATCGAGGAGAACCGAAAGGTAGAGCTCATGAGTGCCCTTTTGATCTCCTCAAGTCGCTTTGGTGGGTTATTTACTTTATAGGCGGGTTCCATTGTCCAAAGATAGTCTATCATCTTCAATAGCTTGTCCTTCAGATCTTTCCTCTTCAAACTACTTTCCTCTTCTCGAAGCAAGGAGATCCCAAAGAATTTCTGCACCTTTGAATATGGTCGATAAGTCATACTCTCGTTCCGAGGGTTAGGATCAAGGGGGTGGTCGAGCCAGCCTTCGGCTTCCTTGCACTATGTGGAACGGACTATTATCGGATTGGACACGCCTATAGCTAAAGGAACGTACAGCGAGCCGTAGCGGGAGGGAGTCCAATGTCCCGTCAGATACCACGGCCCAAAGGCAAGCCAGCGACCTTCACCTCCCGCAGGTCGTACGGGGCGTTTCGCCGGAGTTCACGGCGGTCTATTCCCTTTCCAGATTGAGTGGATAGGGGCCTTTGGCTAACGTACGTTCAGGGGTCTGCCAGTCAACTACCTTCTCATCTAATGAGGTTTTCAGTACCACGAGTCCGTCGGTCGTTGTGTGGGTGGACTCGATTTCTTCCGGTTTAAAGCAATCCGTCTTTCTCATGTTTCACCATATGGATTACCTATCTTTCGGTTTCCTTCCGCAACTCCCTTCGGTCTCCTTTAGCTCTGGTGGGCGTGGTTCTGTAGTTCTTCTGGCCTTCCTTCATGTCGTAGCCTTAGCTTATCGACGGGTCTTGCATTAGATACAGCATTCTCTTTGACTCATGCCTTTCAGTTGTGACGTTGTTTGTTTGAGTTTGAAGTCGTTACCTTGCGGGAGCCACCTGGGCGAGACCCTTCTCTTCTTTATTATTTTCTTTCCATATGGTATGTTGAATCACTTGTTCAGTCGACTGAACTTTACCGTGTCTGCTTCAACTTCACCCTAGACTCGTGTCGTGTAGTGTAGCAAGACTAACAAGTGGTCGAGTGAATTTATGAACAGTGGGGACACGTTCCGTGGACGTAAGGTGTCCGCTATAAAGCTACTGCTCCACTTGTCAGACAGCGAGTGAATTTATGAACGAGCAACTATGAGAAGCTGACTACACTACACCTAAAAGTAGCATATTTTTGGATTCTTCCTCCACGGGCGAATGGAGTCTACTACACTCTTTCTTGGCTCGTGTAGTATATTATACTATGGGTCATTCGGAAGGGCTCCGTATAGTTCTATTTTGGGGCCTAACGTTGTGGTTGTTCCCTCGACTGACCGAGAAAAACAAGTTCCAGAGGCATCTTCCATTCATATCGATTTTGGTTTTTCCGCACCATATTTAGATCTGCCCCTTCTTCGATCCGGAATTCCCAGCAAATCCTTGACTCCTCGAATACAATGGGATTTCACACCTGGCGAATCTTTCACTCTACCTCCTCTTATTAACACCATAGGATGTTCCTGCGAATTATGACCCTCGCCCGGAATGTGAGCAAATATATCATGTCGATTGCTCAACCGTACTTTGGCTATCTTACGTGGAGCTGAATTAGGTTTTTTCGGTGTTCTCGTTGGAACACGCGGGCGTACTCCTTGCTTCTGGGGACATTGATCCGAAGCTCGAGTACGGTCCGTGCGCCGTTTTTCTTCTCTACCATGACGAATCAATTGATTTAATGTAGGCATCGCTCTTTCCTTTGTCCTTCCCCCCGATAGGGGATTCCCTTTTGTGACCAAGAGCCCATCCTTGATCCAAGCCGAGTTTTGCATTCCTTAGCCTTGGTGCAAAAGGCTTTTCGCAGGTCCTTTCAAGCCCATCTCGAATACGATGCGGTAGGGCTAAATAGCGCCCGCTGGTGGCTGCCACTGCCTCACACTTAAATGCCGCCAGCTCCGCCTTCCTACTTAAGGCATCCGCGACCTGGTTGGTCCGTCCAAGCTTATACTGACGCACCATATCAATCAAACTTGGCAAGTGTGTCTTGCTTGCCATCGTGCCCGTTTTGGCGTGAGTTTCTTCTGGGTCAGGAAGTCACTCGTCGCCACATTCTCCGTCTTGACCACGAATCGTGACCCGCCTCCACGTTCTCAAGCAGTGCACTATTGCTGTCATCTCCTTCTCTTGGACCGCGCCTCTCGGTCTCATTGAGCTTTCGGCTCTCATATGCGATAGGGTGACCTTCTTGTACTTGCACACCGCGGCATAGTCTGACGCATCCGTGTGTACTTCAAATGGCTTAGTGTGATCTGGCAACTGCAATACGGGGTCATCAATCACTGCCTGCTTTAGGTCCTCAAAAGCTCTTTGACACTCCCCCAACAAACATAAGGCCAGTGCAGTGCCATGATCGGTCCGGTCCGTCCTTCTTTAGTTTAGGAGATTTGTGAGTGGAGCAGCCCTCTTCGAGTAACCTACGATGAATCTTCGGTAGGTAATAGTTCACGAGCCCTAAAAACGATCTTAGCTCACTCACCTTGGTAGGTGCTTGCCACTCCTCGATGGCTCTGATGCCCATCCTCATGCCCTAGGAATAGGATCTCCGTCTGTCCAAAGGAGCATTTCTCTTTCTTTACATAGAGGGCTAAACGCGCCTTAATACCTTAACGGAGGTGGCTAACGTGGTCGTTTAACGAATGGCTATAGCCCACGATCAAAGTATACCACCAGTCGTCTAAGTACGGGTGGAATAGCTCATTGTTGAGGGTGCAGAACGTGGCAGGGGCATTGGTGAGTCAAAAGAGAAAGGCATAACCAAATCAAACGCACCGTACCTTGCTTGTCACACGGGTCGTCTTTGGCTCGTCTCCTTCCGCGATACGCACCTGGTAGTAGCCCAACCGTAGATCCAACTTAGAGAAGTATCTTGCGTTCGGTCGAAGAAGTCTGCAATCAAAGTGGATACTTGTTCTTGATGGTTGGGTTGAGCGCCCTAAACAAAAGAATTAATAATTCGCACAGGCAGATAGACAAATGAGTTCCTGAAATTCTTTCCTGAGCTCAACCAACTCCGGAAGGGCCATCCGCTAAACCCAGCCAATGCAGGGGGTTTGGCTCCAGGCTCCAACTCGATCTTGTGGTAGACTGCCCTCCTAGGGGGCACTTGGGTAACTAACTCGTGGGGCATGACATCCCAAAATTCCTCAAGTACTTGCTGCACTTCCTGAGAAAGAAGTAGTCTTGGTATTGGATCCGCTCTTCTGTTAGCATGAACATGAATTTGATTCTATTCGTCTTCTTTATTCTTAAGAGAACCCCCCACCCGAACCATTCTTAAGACCACCAAGCCCTCTCGAATTAGTTCTACGATAGAAGCTTTCAACGTACACCCGGGGACAAATCTTTCACTCACTGAGAAGTGAAAACCTGTGACTATATCGTCCTGAAGACGGATGCGACGGGAAGAAGTGGCATTTGGAAGTGTTGCTGACTTAACATTTAGGTTTCGGCATAACAAAGCTTGCACTGTCTTTTCGCACTTAGGCGCACAGCGTGCCGTTGGTAATGATTCTACTACGGTGCCACAAATTTGCAAGCTGATCCTAAGTAATCGTTGTTGTTCATTGGATTCCGGAGGAACTACTTCGTTAGGATTGGGGAATTGCTGCGATTCTTCCTGAATAGCCTCGAT
Organism: Tinospora cordifolia; assembly: GCA_030144865.1. Lineage (NCBI taxonomy): Eukaryota > Viridiplantae > Streptophyta > Magnoliopsida > Ranunculales > Menispermaceae > Tinospora > Tinospora cordifolia. The sequence continues at coordinate 30,706 of JAJIYU010000891.1, forward strand.
TCTCCCGTCGAGAGTCACTTTGAAAGTCTTACCTAAACTCTTCCGACTTAATATGATAAAGCCTATAAAACGACGAGCTACTATCATTTCTTCATTATAAATTGATAAATTCTGCGAACTTGATGCACAAATAGATGGAATAGCTGCAAATAGCATCTTTCTTTCCTGCATATCCGTGGAACTCAATCTCATTTAGAAACGTTATCAGCATCCATCTTTCAGCAACTGAACGGGAAGTTGTTTAGGAAAGGACTGACGAATCGGATGCGCTCGCCCAGCGAGAAAGGCCCTGCCCCTGCCAAGTCAAAAAAATCAAAAGAAAGAAGAGAACAGAACTTCGTATTTTGTAACTATCTAGGAGTCATGTTTAACCTTGAATGCTATTAATAAATTCTACAGCAATAGTCCCTCGGACTCGGAAAGTAATAACGAAAATGGCTGACCCAATAGCGGATTCCGCAGCTGCCACCGTTGGAACCAATGAAGCAAATGATTGACCCATCATATCATCCGAAGAAACGGAAAATACCAAAAAGTTCGAATTCACAGCTAATAACATTGATTCAATTGGCATTGACATAATAGGAATATTTCGTCTATTAAGGAGGATTCCCCGAATACCTGAAATAGAGATGATCATAGAAAATGTGAAATATTTGATAGGATCCGTTTCGGGAACGTGGAATGTAAGAGAAATTCAAATGTTATAACTCCAGTACGATAACGAAAAAGTCCTGTGTGTGGCCCCCTCCTTCTGTGTCACGGAGGAGCCCCACCCCAATCCCTCCCCAGCCCAGGTCAAAGGTCTCTCCTTTTTTTTAAGCAGAAGTGGAGACCCAAATCTCCAAGGCTTTGGAAAAGGCCATACCCCTGCCCCCCCATTCGTGTAGATCATTGTACATTTATTTTAGAAAGAGGACACCCTGGCTGTCGCCGTGAAGCCTGGAGCCCAGAGCCGCATAATCATCTCCAAACAAGTACTGGTAGCCCCGCTGCTCTATGAGGAGATTCGTCATTTTCTCGATGTCCACCTTCAGTTCAGATCCTTCGCTAGGATAGAATCCTCAGGCAGTCCCTTAGAGACAGCTGACGAGGAAGGGGTTTGGAACCGTCAATTCAGACGAGAGCACAGAGGAAGATGAATCTGATCCTGATAGGGAGACCTCGATGAAATGCGGTTAAAGAACAAATCCTTCCGCACCCACCACTGGATTCAGATTCGATCCGTATTCTAATATCTCGAGGATTCGAGTCATAACATAAAAACGAAACTCACTTTATATCATATCTGAAACCTTGTTTGCTTTGCTCTCTCGTTTAAGAGATAGTTTAGTCAAGTAGCAAACAAAGTGATTCTCCTGCAAGCCCTTTTTGAAGCGAAAAACAGAAAGGACCAAAGACTAAGGAAGAGGCGCCTCAGTTTCACTGAAAAAAGATTTGGGAAAGGAAGGTGTACCGCTAGAAAAATATGGGAATGTGTACCAATCTTACCATGTTGTTATCGAAGCGGAAAGCCTGTGGAATACTTCCCTTATTCGATAGGAATGGTTGCACTCTTTATTCGATAGGTATAAACCGTGGCATTCGATAGGTTTTGTTTAGCTCCGGCACTGAATTCACTTCACTTATGATAAATCAAGTCAGCTCTTATGTTATGAGTGGGAGGCTCTCATAGGCCATTTTTATATGTCCCGAAGGCTTATTAAAAAGGCAGGTCCTGATAGAGTTGGAACAATTGAATGCCTGGGGAAGGGTGAGTTGGCAGGATCAAAACGGTACAATCCTTTCAGTCAAACAGACTTCTTCCCATGCTGTGATGCAGGTTGCAAGGCAGCACTTCGGTGTTACAAGTCGTTAGCAAATCGATCAAAGTCAGTCAGTCCCTCTAATCAGCAGTTCCATGGCAGATTGAAGTTTAGACTAATCCTCACTCCGATTTCTGCACGCTGTGGAGACTAAGCCTCGGATTGTCAAAGACAACCCTTAAAACGATCGCCCCAATCATCAGACCTGTTGCTGTCCTGTAAGTGCACGGCTTAGTCCCACAGGTGGAATTGCTTGACCTGAAGATGACCGAGTTCAAAAGAAAGCAAGTTTCACAGGTAATCACCAGTTATTTTTTCTACTGACACTTGACGATTCATACATAATACATCCAAATCAATCAAGTAATAGCAGAAAGAATTTGTACACGCATCCAAAAAAAAGTAGAAAGTGTAGACAAAAAATGTAAAAATACCAACATTTTCGATTTTAGGTTACCAGTAGACTGATACATTGCTTGAGTTTTGCAACTACCAAATTTAGGTCATTACAAGTTGAAGCTTCCTCCCCCCGGGGAGTTAGCCGCTCATAGTTTAGCTGCTCGTCAGTTCCTCCTCTCCTCCAGTGCTGATCCCCCCCTTACTCCATAGGGCTGTTTGTCTGCCCGAGCGGGGATGGAACTTGGAGACTCTTTTCTTTGTTTTAAACATTCGAACAATGGGATGATGAATAGACGCGGCCCTAAACCCACTGGAAGAATCCGCTGAACGAGCACGCGGGGGATACGGATTGGCACGATCTTTCCAACGAAGCTTTGATCCGCTCCAGCCACGGAGAACCACCGTCTTGCCTGCCTTCGACGATTGGAGATGGACTCTACCTACTAACCAACTGTCTTCTCCAGCTCTTGCCCAACAAAGATGGATTCCTTTCGTAGAGAGCCCCGAAATCAAACCGAACCACCACCCTTCTTCGACCGGGGCGAGGGAAAGGCATGGAACCCGTGTTCTACTCTCTCATCCTAGTCGGATCCCTCAAATCATCACAGCCAACTCCTGGGACTCGAGTCACTCGACAGCCAAGGTCAGGGACTTTAGCTTCTCCTCCCGCTTCCGTATGCTTCTCCGGGTACGTTCAGTTGGCCGAAAATAACGCCCCTTTTCGGATGGCTGCTTAGATCCCTCTACTCCTCCACTCTCTGGGCTATCCATCACGTCGAGATGAGGCGATCGACCGACCACTTCCCAACCGGGCAAGTGCTATTCCTTCATTGATCCCTCCGGCGTAAAGAATTTATGGATGACCGGCTGCACGAAATAGAGATCGGGAGGGTTTAGTTTCACAGGCTATTCGGGATCGGCTGGTGGATCGGTATCGTCTGCTGCCTCACCCTTGCTTCTACCACTAACCTCATTTCGAAGATTTGGATGGGCCGCCTTTCCCCTGCTCTTGGAGAAACCTCAGCTAGTCGACCGTGCAGGGCGTATGGCTATAGAAATGAAAGGGACGATTCTCGAGGTAGTGATAGAGAAGCTGGGACATGCATAAAGGGCTTCCCCGGCACCATGCTCTCGGTCGCCCGTATCTCGTAGAAGGAAGACCTCATTCCCTCCTCTTAAGACGAACGGAGTGCATTTACTACCTCAAAGCAATTGAGTGGCTTTCCGCCCCTCCCCCCGAGCAAGAGATCAAGCATCTCCAGGCTAATATGTTTGTAGTCGAGTGACCGAAGTCGCTTCAGCTTCGAATTCGTATCGCTGTGAGTCAATTACTCACTCATTCTCATATATATTACAATCACTAAAAAGTGGTTCGTGATTGCTTCGTTCGTCATCATCCATTTTGATGACATCCCTGTGTATTCAAAGACCGTTAGCTCTTCACTGATGGGTTCGGGGCTAGGGGAATGAATTCGGGGCTCTTTTTTCTTTTTCAAATCTTTTCCCATTGATCGATCTATTCTTCCGAGAGAATGGAATGGTATAAAATGGTATTCCCGGCTTTAGTGAGTGTTCAGCGATTTCCGGGCAGGTCAGAAATGAAAGAAATATTCCATCAGTCTGAACCGAAAGAAAGAATGTACTTTCAGTCAATCCTTTATGAGAGAGGTGAGTATTCTATTGCAACCGATTTTCGATAGAATCAGCTGCAAGAACCGAGAAGCATGAATATCCGCCCGCTGCAACCGATCCCCTTGGTCGGCTTATCCATCTCAATTCATCCAATTCCATTTCCTACATTGAAAGAAGAATCTCTTTCCTGGCAGTAAAACACTGAATCATATTTTTCCTATCCACTCAATCTGTCACAGCCGGAAGGGGCCTTCTCTTCTCCTTCCCCGCGCTTCCATGAGGGAATTTGCCATGTGAATCGAGTCTTTATTACAGCTGGCCTCGAAGGGAGGCTACTTCGTTATGCTAACCGAAAAGCCAGCTAGGATGGGTAGTGGCTAGCTAGAAACTTTTGAATGGGGAAAACTAAAGGGATCAAATGCGAATGAGGAAGAAAAGTAGAGGAGGCCCCGACAGGTCCATTCCCGTCTTATCCCTCTCCATTCCGACTAAACCAATGGAAGATCTATTTGTTTGTTGGGCAGTCGTTCCAAGCAATAGCAACTGACTGATGGAGTCGAAACCACCAGCGCTGGCTGAGTGGGCGGAGCTAACGAGTTCAGTCGTTGGTGAACTCTAAGATTTTTTGGACTTCAGTCTTTAAGCCGTTATTTGATCTGGGGATCCAAGTGGAACTTATCAACAAGTCTGCACCCGGCCAAAGAGAGCGGGTGAATGCGTTACTGGAGGAGTACCTAAGGCACTTTGTGAGTGCTAACCGTGTGCAACTGCTGGATGTGGCCCTGTTTTGCTATAACTTGAAAAAGAGTTTTGCATCGAATCATAGCCCGTTTGAGCTAGCCACTGGCCAGCAACCGTTGACTCTTCATACAAATGTTGTTGGGTATATGGGGTTCAGTCCTTCGGCATACCTTGTTGCTAAGGAGTGGCAAGAGAAGGTCTATATTGCAAAGGTCTGAATGAAGAAAGCAGCAAAGCGGATGAAAAAGTGGGCCGATGAGAAGAGACGGCCAACAAACTTCAAGGTTGGGGACTCGGTGTTGGTGAAACTTCAGCCAAGCCAACAAAGAGTCTACCGCCAAAGAGTGCATAAAGGGCAGGTAAGAAAGATAGTACGATGGACCCTTCCCCTGCGTAGAAAACTCCAGTGCGCAGGAGCGCCCCTATTAGTAAAGCGTTTTCGGACCAGAAGGGGAAGGCCCTCAATGAAAGGAATTTGAATAGAGATTCGTTTGGGAGACGAGCAGTAGCAGATAGGGATAGTAGCAATACAATAGTAGTTAGATGAGTCCTGACTCCTGCTTGTGTACCAAGCTCTAATCCTACCAATCACTTGTCTGGCGGCATAGCAACTGTTTAGCTCTATGGAGATAGCCTCTATAAGAGGATAGCTACATAGAGACAGGTATTCCTATTCCTATTAGAGCGGGCGCCCCTTAATCTATTCCCTGAGATCATTCTTAAAACTCAAACCCTTCTCATTGAAGTGGGATCACTCTTGAAACCCATTTCACTTTGGGGTCAATCCTGACACCCAATTCTAAGTCAAAGGTTTGACATGGTTGGAACACACACGAAGAAGTCCTTCCTCATGTTGGTACATGGTTAGAATCTCAATTAATCTTTGATTAAGTATAAAAACATAAAATTTATGTATATAAAAAAAACTTAGACAAAAATTACACATGTGAACATGGTAACAACATAACATGGATCATATCATCATATAGCATACATATTTATTAATGTAAGCCTAAGCATGCATGCTCTACATGGAATGTATCATAAATAATCATGCATATTCAAAGCATCACATACATGCATGCAGGCCTTATTTAAATCAAAATAATAAAATAAAAGTTGAAAATCATCTTCTGGGCAGACCAAAAATAGAAAGAAGAATATCGTCGAATGACGTGGGCTCGAGGCATGGAAAGGGGGTGTTTGCAAAAGCTATATCAGAGCTCAATTAGTAGATGTACTGAGCAAGAATTAGAAAGAGTTGACCAATCAGGTAATACCTTTTACTTTGATTCAAATTAAAATGCCTTACCTCTTATTTGAATATTGAAAACTTTTTTGAAAAGTTGTTTTTCAATATATATATTCAAAGGTTTTGTTTGGATACAAAGATTACGAGTTGAGCTAATAGTGGGTAAGCCTTGTCCCTAGTAAAGCTAAATATTGAAAGGGAGATGAGTTATCCCACTCTAAAAAGCCAGTTGCTAAGTAGACTTTGGTCTCGTCACCCAACTGGAGGTTGTCCCACCAGTTCAAACAAGTAGTCAGAGTTGAAGAACACACTTATTTTCTACAAGAAAATATGATGTGGTAATTAAGGGCAAATGGAAGTACTAAAGTACAAAGGTAGTACCAGGAGCAGTACAAGAACTAGAGGAGGATTGAACCTTTCAACCAAAAATTCAAACCTTAGGTTTAGGAAAGAAACCTTAGGTAGAGACTTGGGTAATGACAAGAGAGGCATAGTGGATCATTAACAAAACATTTAGGACATAGGTTAGAAACTAAAAACGTGTAAAAATAGAAAACTCAATTGGTTAGGGCACAAGATGGGGAGGATCCTATATCATTAGCTTCTATGTCGTATGAGACGCATAGGAATTTGGGGGTATGTAGGAATTCTGGACTCATAGAATGATAGGTTATGTTCGGTGAATGATCGGTAACTTTGGAAGAACTTGTTTCCTTATGCTTAGCTAGTATGGTATGGTCAAGTATAGCGAGGCTTGGAAAACTGTAATACCCCAACCCTCGAGACTTTCAATTTGGACTTTACCACAAGGCAGGTTGGGCCAGTGTTACTTTACATGTACACAAATTGACTTTCTATTTCAGTTATTTTATGCCTTAATAGTATTTAAGAGTACATAACTCAAATTTAAGAATTTAATAAAGCAATAATACAAGAAATAAAAGAAATTCATAAAATTTATTAATTTAATAAAGTTGAGTACATAACTCAATCTTGAAGAAAAATTATTACAGCAAAAAATTCAAAACTTGGAAAAAATGCTCTTACATAGAAAGTATAAACTTTCTAAAAAAATTAATTAATATTCATGGTTGTAACACCTCAACCCCCCAAGAGATAGGTTTAAGCTCAACCACAAGGCGAGTTGGGTCCTATATTATATTTACAAGTACACAACTTTCATCTTAATTCCTTTATTCTAACACTTATTAAAATACTTATAAATATACTTCCATTGAGTTTAAAATTCAACAAGATAATGCAAGTGAATAAAAGAAAACTTCAAACTCTTTATTTATAAAATAAAGAAACACATTATTGAATTCATAGAATCAAAAGAAAGAGTACATAACTCTAAAATTTAAAACATAAATTCAGTAGAAGTCTTTATTCAAAATTTGGGCAATATGCCCTTATATTGAAACTTTCTAAAAATAGACTTTCTAATCCCTTAACAAGCTTGATCATACATTTTAAATTCTTAAAAAATAAAAGGAAGGGATGAGCATATAGCCCAGTGGATCATAAATCAAACCACTTATTTACTAATTCAAATAAAAAATACATCTAATTTTAATCACTTACAAGCATTAAGCGTTTCAAACGATATCTTGTTAGTGTTGTATATTTGACCAAAAGGGGTTTTTAATCCCTTGATGTCCTTCAGTAAAATACTCCTATTCTGAGATGGAATGACAATTCATCTTGTTACATTCCATTAAAAATAAGGATCGCATGTCCACATTCCAAGTATTTTAAAACACATCTACACTTAGTGATGTTACTCATATACACTAAGTGTATGCAAAGAACACCCATAGCATCACTTAGACTACTATGATGGTACGTGATTTTTTATCTTCACTTTCTAATATTTGGTTTCAAATAAATATGAAAGAAGATCATAATAATTAATATCAAAATTTAAATAATCAAGAGAATATAGAAAACATACATGGCATGCTTGTAAATTAAAAAATAAGCCTAAGCATGTTTTCTAAGCATATTATGCTATCATGTATGAATTAAAACATGAAAACATGTTAAATTGAAAATAAAACTTGATCAAACATGCTTAAAACTGAAATATAAACATGCTGAAAACTAAAAACAAACATGAATATACTAAAGACTTAAAGTAGTAAATAAGGAGTTCTAGAAATCCCCTCTACCTTAATCGGAGTTTCTTTTGAATCTGGTAGAGGTTCCCCGTATCTACCCCTTTCAGAACTTCAAGAAATTTTAAGCACGAACAAAAACTATTTCAACAAATCTCTAAAATACTGAAATAAGAACTCCTCACACAAGAGAGAAAAGAAGGTGAGAAGAGGTGCCAAGAAGAAGGCAAGAACAAACAAAGAGGGAAGTGTCAACTCTTTGCTTTGTGATGAGATGAAAGTGAGTAAGGGGGTTTATATAGATGTTGATGAGAGCATATGGGACATCCTAGGGAAGCCATGGGCAACTCACAAAAATTTGGACAAGTTTCTATACCTAAAGGAGATGGTTTGCATAAAGAGGGCAAGTGTGCTCATGGTTGGCAACTGGGACTACTGTGGCTTTCTAATTCAAAAGATATGAGTTCAATCTTGTTTCCTAACTATGTGTGAACAAAAAGAGGTTTAAATCATATTCTAATTCAAATGGGATGTCCCCTTTTGTGCTCATGGAAACTTTCCTTTTTAGTTTCCTTGCTTGCTCATCACACAAACACACAAGGAATATTTTTCCATTTTCTTATTTCTTGGACATCAAACATAGGTGTACAATATCAAATTTGAGGGGACACCATATAATAGTCAAAGATGTTCATCTTGGTTCCAAGAAACTATCTAAATAGAGTTGCTTACATGCGTGCACACACACATGTAGGTGATTGGGCCAATTTTGGCTTACGTAGGTGTGGGTGTGAGTGTACACAATCAAGTGGGGTGGCTATGACTTCATGGGTTCACAAAAATCAAATAAAAATTAATATCTCGTTATTTACATGGAATTATGATTTATATCCTATAGTTTTAGAATCATATGAACCTAATGCACATTTTAAGGTATGGTTTGGCCATAAGTAATTTTCCTTCAAAGACTTTCCTTATTTAAGACCCACTAAGATCACTAGGCAAATGAAAATCTAAATCTTGGCCAATTCTTCTGATTTTTAGATATTTCATTCATTTTGTTAGTTTATGTCATTCCATTTTGTTTTGGGTCATTTCAATCCCCCTTGAAGGGCGTTTGGCAAATGAAAACCCTAATCTTGACCAATTGTTCTAATTTTTGGATATGTTGTCCAATTAGTACTATCATGTCACTTTACTTTGTTTCAGGTTGTTTTTGGTCCTTAAGGTTCACAAATGAAACTTTTGGAAGCCTGCCAAATTTAGCCCTAAAATGAGACCGGTTTCATTTTGCACCAAAATTTTACTGAATGGATCTTAAATTTTATTTAATTAAATATAGAGTATTTTTGGAATTCAGAGCTTCAATCTGGGCCGCATGATTTCACTGAAATGGTGCGCAGCGTGTTTCACCAGTGCAAGCATATATATATATATATATATATTTATATTCAGGTTGCTGAATTTAAATTTTATAAATGTTATATAATTTTACATACACTTATATAATTTGATACTTATATAATTTTATATAAGTAATACATACAATTATTTTACACTTATATAATTTTATACTATTATATATACAATTATTTATGTAATACAATTATACTATTATAAATTTACACTTATATAATGTCATACTTGTATTAAATATACGTATATAACATTTTTTTAATTAAATAAAAATGTTATAAATTTATACTTGTTAATCCTCATACATTCTATTATATATGTATGTATATATACATTCCTATAATATGTGTAATATATTGTATAATATTATTTTAACACCCACACATATTATACAATATTATTTTTGCAACCATAATGAATATTTTTATATACTTGTATATATATAAGATTCGCATCTTATATTTACATATATCCGTGTATATATATATGTTTCTATTATTTATTCTCGGATACCAAGGTTTTTCAATTAATTTAATTTATTTAATACCTTAAAGTATATACAATTTATATCTAAAAGTGTTATAAATTTCTCAAATAAAATATTTTATTTGAAATACGTACAAAATTTGTGGGTGTTACATTCTACCCCCCTTAAAAGAAATTTTGTCCTCGAAATTCGTATTTATTCATGGGTTCCTACTAAATAGATGTGCGTACTTGGTCTTCATTTCACTCTCTAGCTCCGAGCTAGCTTCTTCCATTCCGCAATGTTTCCACATCACCTTAACTAAAGAAATATTTTTAGTTCTTGGGTTTTGTACTGTGTGATCAAGGATTCTAATTGTCACTTCTTCATAAGTGGCATCCCCTTGAACATTCATTTCTTCCCAGTGGATAATGTGAGAAGGGTCTGGTTCATACTTTCTCAATATCGACAGTGGAATACATTGTGGGCTGAGGTCATCTAGTTTGGTAGCTCCAACTCGTTAACACATTCCTCGATCCTCCTAAGTATTTCAAAGGGTTCAACAAATCTTGGTAATGACTTCCTCTTGAATCCAAACCTCTTAAAACCCTTCTGAGGACTAATTCTTAAAAATATTTTGTCCCCTACTTAAAACTCTAGGGGTCTCCTTCTTTTGTTAGCATAGCTCTTTTGATGACTCTGAGCTGTAGTTAATGTAACACCCCAACCCCCACGTTCTTTAATTTGAGAGTTGGACATAACCACCGTTCCTTTTTTACGGTAGACTTAACCAATTGGCGGGTTGGGTGGTGTTACTTTACAAGCAACACACACTTGACTTTCTATTTTTCAATAACACATGCCTTAGAATAAATTCAATAGTGCAATTTCACATTTATAAAATCAAGGCATTTAAAGGTAAAGAAAAATTCAACTTCTTCATTAATAAAAGAAAGTACATAACTTTCTAATTCAAGAATAAACCATTACATTGTTTATCAAAAGAGATTCATAACTCAAAATTAAAATCAATTTTCAGTGGAAGTCTTATTTCAAAATTGGGCAACATGCCCTTACATTAAAAAGACACTTTAAGAAAATAGAAACTTGCTAAAAAGCTATCCAAAATTTCATGATCTTCATGATTTCAAATTCCTGAAAAAAATAAAAGGAAGGGGTGAGCACAAAGCTCAGTGGATCTTAATTAAACAACCATTTTTCAAACTCAACTCAATAACACATCCATAATTCAAACACTTGCATACATTA
>JAJIYU010000892.1:0-42141 GCA_030144865.1 Tinospora cordifolia
TAGATCGGTTCTTAAGTAATGGTGGCTTCTCCAAATGATCGAATGGGTCACTTTGGTAGGGAATACTTATCCTTCACTATTGCGTGATCTGCTTACTCTATCCATTCTAAGATATACGAATCCTTTCGAATCTTAGGGTATTCTCAGCATCTAACTGAAGTCAGTATGCCAATCATATTCAATTTCCTCTATTAAGTTTGTGAGTCATTTGTCTTGCCTTTTGTTCACCGACTCACATGAGTATTTTGAATGGACTGATGAACCTTGGTGATAGTTTTCCTTTGATTCCAAAACTTTTAATGCCCTTTTGAGAGCTAATTATTAGGAATACTCTATCACCCTCTTGGAACTTTAGAGGCATTCTCCTCTTATTCACATAATTCTTTTGTTTGCTCTAAGATGTGGTCAGCCTCTTCTAGATCTGTTTCACGTGTTCATTCATCTCGTGTACTAGGTCTGGTCCTGTAAGAACATGATCCTCGAAGTCTGCCCAACAAGATGGAGTTCTACAAGGTCAGCCATAGAGAGCTTCGTATGGAGCCATTTTGAAATGCGTCTGGTAATTGTTATTGTCAGTGAATTCTGTTAAGTGCAAGTATTTGCTCCAATTACCCTTGAAGTCAAAGACACACGCTCTCAACATATCTTCTAGTATCTGTATCACCCTCTCAGACTATCCATCTGTCTGAGGATGGAAGGTAGTATTCATGGTGAGTCTACTGCATAGTTATTTCGGTAGGCTCTGCCAAAACTGAGACGTGAATCTAGAATCTCTGCCTGACACAATGGTCTTGTGTACATCATATAGCCTTACTATCTCTCTGACATATAGTTCTTCCAATTTTTTGACTATATCTATAAATCGAATGGATAGGAAATGGGTTACCTTCATGAGTCGATCTATGATTACCCATACTGTGTCTTCACCCTTTTGATTTCTGGGTAAGCCGCTCATGAAGTCCACTGCAATAATATCCCACTTCCATTCTAGGATCGGGAGTGGTTGCAACATCCCTAAGGGTTTCCTATGTTTGGCCTTTACCTGCAAATAGGTCAGACATCTAGAAACATACTTGGTTATGTCCCTCTTCATACCTCTCCACTAGTAAGTGTTCTTAAGGTTCTGGTACATCTTATCACCTCCTGGATGCATCATGTACTTGGTCTAATTAGCTTCATCCAATATGATTTTTCTACTTTGCATGCTCTCTAGTACACATACTTTGTCTCCAAGTCTCAAGGTACCTTTGGCATTGATTCTGAAATTGGTGTGTTTGCCTTGTTTGACACCTTTTGTCAGGTTTACAATCCATTTGTAGTGTTTTTGCTCATCCCAAATCTATAGTAGTAGGTCTAGTTGGCAAACTAATGCACATAGTTGTACCTGCTTCCTATCTGAAGTTACACTCAAATTGTAGTCGCTGATCAGCTGATACATTTGCCCTTCTTCTTCATTCCTCTAATCAAACTTTGTGCTAAGGGCATCGGCTATGACATTAACCTTTCCTAGATAGTAGTAGAGTTGGAAGTCATAGTCCTTCAGAAACTCCATCCATCTCCGTCGTCTTAGGTTTAGCTCCTTTTGAGTGTATATGTACTTATGGTTCTTATGGTTTGAAAACAGGTTGAATCTCTCTCCATAAAGATAATGCCTCCAAATCTGTAAGGAAAACACGATAGCAGCTAGTTCTAGGTTATGCATGGGATAGTTCTACTCGTGGATCTTCAACTATCAAGAGGCATAGGCAATGACTTTCCTCTCTTGCATCAATACAACGCCCAACCCATTTTGTGATGCATCTATATACAAAATGTACCCAATACCATGAGTAGGGGTAACCAAAATTGGAGCTGAAATCAAATTCTTTTTCAACTCTTGAAACGATTCCTTGCATTTCTCATCCTAGATGAACTTTTCTCCTTTTTTGGTCATCTTAGTCATAAGCCCAGCTAACTTGGAGAGGTCTTAAATGAGCCTTCGATTGCATCCTGCCAAATCCAAGAAGCTTCTAATTTCTATTACTATTTTTTGGCTACTTCCAATTAGCTATCCACTTCACTTTATCTGGATCGACTGATATCCTTTCGGATAAAATTACGTGGCCAAAACACTTGATTGTCTTCATCCAGAACTCACACTTACTAAATTTAGCATACAACTCATTTCTCCTCAGTGTGCCTAGCACAATCTTCAAGTGTTCTACGTGTTCAACTTTTGATCTGGAGTTGATTAGGATATCATCCACAAATACTACTATGAATTGATCCAAATACTGTCAAAAGACTCTATTCATCAAATCCATGAATATAGCTGGCGCGTTGGTCAAGCCAAACTGCATCACTATGAACTCGAAATACCCATATCGAGTCCTGAAGGTTGTCTTGTGAATGTTTGCCTCCCTAATCCTTAGTGGTGAAAACCTGACCTCAGATCAACCTTGGAGAAATGAGTAGCTCGCACAGGTCATCTATCTTGGGTAAAAGATACTTATTCTTTATGGTCACTTGGTTGATCTTCCAATAGTCTACATATAACCTCATTGAGCCATCTTTCTTTTTCACAAATAGTATAGGAGCTCCCCATGGTGATTCACTTGGCCCAATGAATCCCTTCTCATGGAGTTCATCCAACTGTGTCTTGAGTTCAATCAACTCCACAAGCGCATTTTGTAAGGTGGAATGACTATAGGATTTGTGCCTACATGCAGTTCAATCTTGAACTCTATCTGTTTGTGTGGTGGTAGTCCAAGTAAGTCATCTAAAAACACATTTGGATACTCCCGCACTAAAAATATCTCTCAAATATCCTTTGGCTCCATAACATCATCATCTAGAACTTGTGTAAAGTCCTCACTTTGCCTTATGTAATGCAGCATAGCGGTCATAGGGCTTTAGGGTAGTCTTTTCATATCCCCCTTAACCTTCATTAGTTTACCAGATGGTAGAGTCAATGTAACTCTTCGTCTTGGGCAATCAATCTAAGCCTAGTATTGGGTCAACCAGTCCATACCCAGTATTACATCATAAGGTCAGTAATTATCATTTTATCTCCAAATCTCAACTCACATGTACAAGTATTTTGGGCAGTCACTGTAGTTCCTATGGGAGTGGATACATAAAATGGTTCTGGTGGTGTGGATATTACTAGTTGTAATCTTCTAACAAGTTCTTATATTACAAATGACTTAGTGGTACTCAAATCAAACAAGATCTTAAAAGATCTTAATAGCAACATTAAATAGTAGGAACGTACCTTCGACAGCTAGAACTGGGTCTGCCTATCCGTCCTCGATAGCAAACACTCGGGCCTAATTTTGTCACCCCTGCTACCGGGGTTGCCTTGATTGTGGCTGCTATTGTCCACATATCCACCTTGATTCTTGCCTTGACCATTAATCTGCCTTAGATCTGTCTCTATAGTGTTTAGTTCTAATAGTCCTCGAGAAGATGTCCTTTCTGTCCATAGTTGTCACATGTTCCTTCTCTCCGAGCCTGTTGCTTGTCAACTCTACCTTCGGTCTGCGACCTCCGAGGCTGATTCCAATTATGTTTCTTTTAGTTCCCTTGGAACTCTCTGCCATTGCTTAGTCTCTTGCTCTTGTTTCTCAACTTTTACTTGAAGTTGACCTCTCGTTCCGTCAATAGTGTTTTCTCCATTACTTCTCTATAAGTCCTCAGACCCATTGGGTTCACCATTGTGTAAATATCAATTTTTAGGCCTTCTACAAACCTGTGGGCCTTTATTTTTCATCCCTAATTAGTTTAGGTGCGAACTTGTCCAATTCAATGAACTTGACCTCATACTCAAACATAGTCATGTCTCTCTAAGTCAAGCTAATGAACTCAAACTTCATCTGCACTTGTATAGTTTCTGGAAAGAATTTCTCGTAAAATAACTCTCGAAATTCTTTCCATTTCATGTGTTGAACATTGGTGTTCAAATCTGACTTCAGCATCCACCACAAACTCCTGGCTAGTTCCTTAAATTGATGTGTGGCCAGCGTAGCTCTGCAAGGTTTTGTAGCCCCTTGCACATCCAGGTGTTCATCCAACTCTTGGTACCAGTGATCTGCAGCAATTCTGTTAGATGTACCATCAAATTGGGATGGGCGGAGTTTTCGTAACTCAACCAATATTGTCTTCTGTTCCTTGTCTTCAATTTCTTCTTGCGCCTTCTAATGAATTGGAATCTCTAGCATGGGTATTGGCTGCTGTACTGGTATCTGCTCCTGGGGTGGGGCCTATATTTGCGGCTCTGGTGCCGCCTATGCTTGCATCTGTGGCAACAACAATACTCTCATGATCTACTCAGTGACCCATCTGGTAATCTCATCCAAGATCATTGGGTCAACACGGTCCCAACCTGAGCCTTAGTCTGGTTAACCTGTTCCCCTTACCCCTACGATTCAGTCTCATCCGATGCAGTAGTCCCAGCTGCTTGTCTCTTAGATCCAGCCATATATCTACAAGTAATGATCTATTCAATCATTATAAATTGATTGAAGAATTCCCATGCACATACTTAGAGCATTTATTTTTGTCGTACTAGCGTAACTCTAGATTCATGATTCTAAGTTCTCGTTCATTCAATGGCCTATTGGTTTATGCTTCTAAGTCTACAATAAATTGTTCATTTCTAGGTACAGGATTTTTTCTCAAAATTTAAAAATATTCATGACATATGTAATGAAATCTTCCACATATGCAAGGCATGTAAGCAAACAATCATACATACAGTTAGTCATACGTTACAAATAGCACACTAGCATAGCAAGATTCCAAGCTTCCACCCATGTCTCTGAGTTTGAGCGTCCCATACCACTCTTGCCCATCAACATACGTTTCCACCTAGAGATTTTACTACAGCCAAACAATTTTACAAGTGACTTGATGTCCAAGGCTTCTCAAGCCCCACTACACTTAATCGCCCCATACCAGCCAAGCATAGGAAAATAAGTTCGTCCAAAGCCACTAATCAATCACCAAACATGGTCTGTCATTCTTTGAGTTCAAAATTTCTCCATATCCTTGAATTCTTATGCTTCCAATACCACAGAGAAGCAGAGGATACAGGATCCTCACAATCTCATGTCCTAACCAGACAAGTAATTCATTTAACACATTATTAGTCTCTAGCTTATGCCCTAAAAGCTTTTATTTTTGATCCACTGTGCCATCTTGGCAACACCCAAGCTATACTTAAGGTTTTTCCCTTGACTTAAGTATACAATGTCCCTAGTGCCCAACTTCTTCATAGGACTGGCAGTTCATAGTCTATACTCTAAACTCTAGTCCAATAACTTACTGACTAAGTTACTAACTGAGCTCTATGTGAGCATCTTATTCGACTGGTACTACCTTTGGTCTCAATCTGGACTTTTACTGGCAAGTTACTAACTGAACTCTTTCCAAGCAAGCTACTAACTGAGCTCTAATACCACCTTTGGTATCAGGGTATTTATTTAATTCTAACTCAACAACTATTGCCTAGGTTCTAATACCACCTTTATAACACCTCTGCCCCTGAATCCTGTCGCATACGCCGTGACTAGGCATCTCCGTCTCTTACCTTGAGATGATATCAAGTCAATGATACGGTCATTCTCGCTTATAACATTCAGGAACCAGGATGTTACTTATGTTCTTTCCTTCGTCGACCATCCCAACAAATATCAGAGTGTGAAACATAAACAATACTATCATGCATGATTTAAAATAGGGATGGCATGTCTAAAAACAACAACATGATTAAACTATGAGATAAATAAAATCCCCAGACCCTATGCCTAAGTTCAAATGAGTTAAATAAACAATACCTGGCCCTATGGCCGAAGTCAATAATTAAAAAGACCAAACATGAATTAAATACGGGTCCCATAACCTACTAATTAATAGGTAACGAGTATACTAATCCTACACAACCTCAACAGTGATGTGTATCATGACTACGAAAATGCACCTCCTCACTTGTCAACATAAGAGTTTTAAAGGGTTACCTAAAAAGAAATTAGAGGGGATGAGCTCAAGAGCCCAGTGGATCTTACACAAAACATCTCGAGCATTATTATAGTCAAAATACAAACAAGCAAGCACTTATAATTCGCTAAGCATTTCAAAGATCAATTATTTAAGTTAACGTTAAGACCAAAAAGATTTCTTCTTCGGCATTCCAACTTAGGTTCAAAGTATTCAATGTAACGCATGAAGACCCGTTACACACTATCTTGGGGTTGATGTCTCACTTAATCATCAAACCAGGGAGTGAAGTCTTACTTAGACTCGCAGTCCCATTTCAATTAGAGACTTGCTCCCACGATGATGTCAGACCTAACCACAGGATCCTTATTAGCACGCCAGTACGTGGTTAATTCACTTAATCGTCTTCAATTAGTGACTACAAGCATTTTTCACAATTTCAATATCCAATATACATGGCAATGGATATAAATAAACAATTCATCATGCTTATAGTCACATTAGACAAACTATTCATTACATTGCATTCATACCATAGATTCTAAATGGTAATAAATATTCATACAAGGTATGGCATGCTATGAATCCACAAAAAGGCAACCAAGTATTCAAATGAGACACATACATTCCTAGCATGCTTCTAAACAATAAATAACAGTAAACACACAATCATGTTTCATATTCAAACCAAAATAATGCTAAAGAGTTTTAGGTAGTAACTTCCACCTAATTCTTTGTTTTATCCCTTTCAATTTCTACCTTGTTATCTCTGATTCCTCGAGGTCCCGACTTTAAGATTTATAAATGTAGTACTTGTATTACTTTCAATGTTTAAAACTCAATATTCAATAATCAAGGTTTGTGGTGCGCATAATGGGTATAATGGGGTGATTACTATGTGTTTCAGCCCCTAATGACCATGTTTTTTCTATACCTTGATCTTAAGATTTGAAAGAAGTATTTGAATGGCCTGAAAAGCTTATACCTAGTTTTCGATCATCGCCTCCTCTATTAGTCTCTCCATTTGTTGTATCCAAGATACGTTCACGGGTAGTGCTAATATTCTTGCAACACACTTTTGGAAGAGATGAGGGGCTCTAGAATGTGATTGCAGTGTTCCCTCCATGCAATTCTCCTTCAGTTAGCATTTGTAGCCAGTGACAGTAGCGCGTGAAATGGGTTAGAACAAATCAAAAACGATTATGAACGAGAAACAATTTAGAGTTACTTACTATTGGTTTTGAACTCTGCTCAACGTCTTGTAGCAGCATAGTTCTCCTCCCATTTCTATTGGGAAGTTGTTTGGAAGGGAATGACTAGTTGGATCCGACCTAGAGCACGCGAGAGAGAGAAGATGGTTGTAAGGGTGGCTAGGGTTCGTTGTCACATTTAGGGTTTTCTATGAGAGTGAGGATGGGTGGGGCTTCGAGTGAGTTTAAGATTAGGGCTCTACATCCATCTCCATGTATATAAGCAATCAGTATCGCACATCCAACCTTCCAATTCTAGTTTTCAATCACAGGATTGCGGTCTAAACGCGTTCCTAGTCGTAGGACCGCGATCCCATGTATTAACAAGATTTTCATGAATTTCTATCGCAAGACCGTGGTCTACCTGACTTAGGCCTGCATTCTTCACATGACTTCTATTTCACAAATTTGGGACATAGGACCACAATCCCCCAGGCTATGATAGTAGTCCAATAGGTTGCCCACCCATTTGACGCAAGACCATGGTCCCAAAATTGGGACAATTGTCCTATAATGTCTTTTTTTTAATGCTAATGGGATTAGCATTCTTTGAGGGTATTACACACCACCATCTTATTATATAATTTTATTTCATTTCATCAATTTTTACACCATCCATGCATGCATTATTATTTATATATATTTAATTTATTAACTGATATATATATATATATTCTATTATACCCATCAATGCATGCATTAATTATTTTATGCATCGATTATTACTTATTATTATTTTTTCCTATTTAAAACAACTCATTAATTTTATACAAATGTCGTAAAATTATGTATTTTCATTTATAATTTATCAATTTATACATGAAAATACATGTGGAACCTATTAACTCAAAGTCCATAAATACGGGTCGTTACAGTATCCCCTCCTTAGGACAAATTTCATTTTTGAAATTTACTAGGGCAATAAGAAATCAAAGGGTAACTCTCATAACATTAGGGAAGTGACTCGCCATGTAATCCTCTTGCTCCGATGTGTCCTACTCGTCACCATGGAACTGCCAACATACAGGTACCATTGGTATCTCTTTGTTGCACAATTTTCTCATGGCTTGATCAATAATAGCTACCGGAGCCTCATCGTATGTACAATCTTCTCACAACTCAACATATCTCCAGTTAATCACATGCGAGGTATCAGGGTGGTATTTCTTCAACATCGACACATGAAACACATTGTGTACTCTACTAACTGAAGCGACAATGCCAATATGTATGCAATAGGACCTATTCTCTCAAGGATCTAGAAAGGTCCAATATATCTTGGAGCGAGTTTCCCTAAAATGTCAAATAGAGTATGCCCCTTTTGAGGTAAAATTTGAAAGAGTACATGATCACCTATATCGAACTCAAGGACCTTCCTTCGGTTATCCATATAATGCTTCTGTCTATCCTGAGTTGTCTTTATGTTCTAATGGATCCACTGAATTTTCTCATTTTGCTCTTGTACAAAAGTAGGGCCTGAAACTGCTTTGTCACCAACCTCAACTCAACAAGTTGAGGATCGTCAAGGTCAGCCATATAATGCATCAAACAATACTGTGTTGATACTCGCTCGGTAGCTGTTATTATATGCAAATTCACACAAGGGCAGATGATACTCCCAACTACCACCAAAGTCCATGATACATGCCCTTAACATATCCTCAAGCACTTGGATCACTCTCTCAGACTGACAATTAGTTTGTGGATGGAAGGTTGTGCTCAAGCTTAATCTAATCTTCAACTGGTTTTGCAAACTCTTCCAAAAGTAGGACGTAGGCTGAGCATCTCTATCAGACACAATGGACACTAGGATCCCATGTAGTCTGACGATCTTGTGGATATACAGTTGAATCAGCCTCTCAATAGAATCTCTGTTATGCATTGAGAGGAAATGAGCAAACTAAGTCAGTCTGTCCACAATGACCCAAATAGGATCATGTCTCCCTTTAGCCTATGATATCCCCCCATCACAAAGTCCATGGTAAATGTGCTCCCATTTTCACTCGAAAATAGCCAAGGGCTGCAGTAAACCACTGAATCTTAGGTGCTCAACCTTAACCTGTTGGCACATGCCATATCTCTCTACAAAGGTTATTACGTCTCGCTTCATCCCCAGCTACCAATAAGTACGTCGAGCATCCTGATACATCTTATTGGTGCATGGGTGAATAGTATACCTAGAGCAGTAAAGCTCTTCTAGCATACCCTGTCTGAGGCGAGGGTCATCTAGTACCCACAATCATCATCTGAACCTCAGTGCACCATCACAGTCGATCAACCACTTCACATGACAAGTGTCATCTACCCACTCCTGAAACATCACATAATCAATGTCACGAGGTTGCAACTCTATGATCTCAGCAAGCAGAACCAGTTGGGCTCTTTTCTGTGCACTAGCTCTAGTATTAGTCGAAGTCTCATGATACTCATCACTATCACATAATCAATCATCCTCCACTCTTGAGACATACGTCTAGCTACACAAGTAGTCTTGACCCACACTTTGCTTAGCGCATCAACCACTCTATTGGCTTTCCCGATAAGGTACTCAAAAGTAAAGTCATAGTCCTTAAGTAGCTCCGTCCATCTCCTTTGTTTCATGTTCATTTCTCTCTCAGAAAACAAATACTTGAGGTTTTTTCATGATCTAAATAAAGCGTGCAATGCTCACCATACAGATAGTGTCACCAAATCTTGAGTGCAAATACTACTGCTACCAATAGTAAATCATGAACGGGGTAATTTCTGTCTTGTACTTTTAACTATCGTGAGGCATAAGAAATTATCCGGTCATCCTGCATCAACACAAACCTAAGGCTTGTTCTGCATGCATTTGTGTAGATTACCATCTCACGGCCTAGTTCTAGTAGCACAAGTATTGGTGAAGATGTCAAACAACGCTTCAGCTCAAGAAAGGTTGTCTCACACTTATCTGTCCATACAAAGGGCATGTCCTTCTGGGTAAGTTTCATCATTGGTGTAGCAATCCTCGAGAATTCTACACAAATCTGCAATAATGGCCTGTCAAACCCATTAATTTACAAATCTCTGTTACTGTAGTACATCTCAACCAATTGATAATAGTTTCAACATCAGCTGGATCAACAAAAGTACCCTTGACTCATACATTATGGCCTAAAAGTCAAACCTCTATCAACCAAAACTCACGCTTGCCAAACTTAGCATACAAGTAGTGATCTTAGCAGTATGATCCTCAAATACTCAATGTGTTCCTCTCTAATCTTTGAATAAATAAGGATGTCATCAATGAAGATAATGACGAATGAGTCGAGATAGGGATAGAACACTCTCTACATGAGGTCCATGAACATTTTTGGGGCATATGTCATGCCAAACAGCATGATTAGGAACTCATAGTGCCCATAGCAAGTTTGAAAGGTCGTTTTTGATACATCCTCTTCCCTGATCCTTAGCTGATGGCACCCCGACCTTGGATCAATCTTTGAAAAGATAGTGGCACTTCTAAGCTAGTCAAACAAGTCATCAATACACAGAAGAGGGTATTTTTTTCTTTATTGTCACCTTTTTTAACTACCGATAGCCAATATACAAACGGAGGCTCCAATCTTTCTTCTCACAAACAATACCATAGCACCCCAAGGTAACACACTAAGGGTAATAAAATGTTTACTTAACAACTCCTCTAACTAGACCTTCAACTCTTACAATTCCTTCAACGCCATTCGATAAAGAGGGATTGAAATAGGTTGCGTCCCTAGAATAACCTCAATGATGAAATTGATTTCTCATTTAGGGGGCAAATCGGGTAAATCCTCAGGGAACGCATCAGGAAAATCTCTGACGATAAGAATATTATCAATACTCGACCGTGAAAGTCCCTTGTCTATGGTGATTAGACCAACTAGGGTATTAATCTCATACTGAGTCGCCATTCTACCTTAGATTTTTTATTTATTAGAAGCACTACCCTGAAAGATGATAACCAGTTGCCCTGGTATCTAAAACACCACCCTCTTGACAAAACAGTCGACATGCGCATGGTAAGCTGCTAACCAATCCATCCCAAGTATAGCATCAAACTCTAGGAACTCTAATACACAAAGGTTAATACTAGTCTCAAAGTCACCTAGCCTCAACACTCAACCCTTACAAATCAGGTTGGGGTAAATGCATTCCTCAGTTGCAGTACTCAACATGAGCCAAGTGGGTGCCCTGAGAGGTCTAAGTCCCAATCTATCTTCAATGTATCTAGAGATAAATGATAAACAACCTACATCAACCAACACATATAAAGTACAATCCGAAATAGAAACAATACCTTCTACCAAAGTCATGGTAGTCTTCGAGTCAGGCTGAGTAACTACCTATGCTCTCCCTCGTGTGATAGTGGTGGTGGGTATACTGGAAGCTAAGACAATCATAGGGTAGTCATATAGTTTGTGGCCCAATTGATCACATTGGAAACATGTAATCAGACGCCTTTGCTCAACCTGATAGTTCTAGCCTTGGCCATAGCCTCTGTGCCCTGAATCTCTACCTCTGCCTTGACCTCCACCTCAGCCCCCATACTATGTCGATGGTTGTCTCACCGGCTGATAAGTCTGTATTGGGGTGGTAGCGATCGTGACTGCTATAGTTGGCTAACTCTGCTACCCTCTAGATTGTGCCCCCAAATATTTTCTCCTCCTATGATATCTACCTACTTGGTGTCCACAACAATAACTTCCGTGAGTCAGTGACTGTGGCTGTATTTGTGGCTATGTCTGCACGGTGGCACCTTGTACTATTTGGACCATCGGACGCTCATCTCTATCGTCTATCTCAAATTGTAGCGCCTACCTCTTGATGGTTTCAAGGGTAGCCTCACCAGGCATTGATGTTGCTTGCCTAATATTGGCCCTCAACCCTCGATGGAAGAATCATACTCTCTCCCTTAGGTTGCCCACTAAATGGAACACATAAGCCTCTAGTTGAAAAATTTGTGGGTATATTCTCTCATTAACATGTCCTCTTGTAGCGAAGTCAAAACCTCTACCTTTTTACGTCCCTCCTTATCTTAGGGACATAAACACTCAAGAACAATGCTCAAAAAGGGGCCAATGAAGTAACTTTCCCCTCAATGAACTGGGTGGCCTTCCACCAAATAACAGCCTCATCTTCTAACATATGTATGGCAAAGAAAACCTGGTTCTCCTTGGACAAGATCAATGTCTCTGCGTTCTTTTCAAAATTGAGAAGTCAGTTCTCTACTATGTCCAAACTCATACCCCCATGAAACTCCTGGGTTCTCAAGTCGAAGAACATCTTCAAGAGGTGATCATGAGTAGACTCATCTCCCTATCTCACCAGGGCTACCTCTACATGGACTGCAACCCTCTCATCTACTCCTATCTCAGGCATAACTAGTGCAGGAGGTGCTACTAACTCATCCCTCTATCTCTCAGCCTCAATCCTGTCAAGTCTCTCTCTCAATAAGGTTGTCTAGCCTAAGTAGCCTCGGTAGACGCCCTAATTATAGCCTCGAGCCTCTATATGGGGTCTTGCTCAAGCTGAATCAGAGGTCGTGGTTGTGGTGGTATCAACTCTGGGACCTTACATGGTCGTTCATGTCGAGGAGGCATTGTAGCTTGCATAAAACATTAAGCATCCATCATTTTCAAAACTAAGTAGACCATAACTTTAAGTTCTTATAATTAGGAATAACTATGTGTTAAGATGACTATCTCTAAATGATAATCTAATCCACCAATTTTGAAATTCCTTAAATCTTAAAAACTTACTAACTCCCAATGACAATCCAATTCGCCTCATGATATGGCCACTCTCACTCAGTTCCTCTTCCTATCAATAAAAGGTTAGAAAGCTTTTGTCCATAATTTTGTTATGCTACTCTAATTCATTCTTAGGGTTTTTCTAACTTTCGTGATTACTCTGAGGCTCCCTTGGATAACAACAATTGTTATTCCTTAATTGAAAACCTAGCTTTAATGCTAACATTGTTGGGATCCCTTCCCCAAGGTGAAGAGTGCACCGACCGACACAATACCATAACAAACCCACTCATAAGCCGAGCTTGCCAAAACACTATTAAGCCTTATTCACAACACCATATGCAATACCATCAGAGTAATTATAAGAGATGTAAAAGTAATTAAAACATATAAATGCAGCAGAAATTTAAGTCAAACAAAAGTTGGTTATGTACAGTCATCCCAAATGTAGTAGTAGCTGAAATATCTAAGTTAAAACATTTACAATGTTTTCCTCACCCCTATACATCGTTCTAACTCTCAAAAAGTAAACGGCGTGAATAAACCTACCAAAATAAAAGAAATGTAGCATTAAGCGATGACCACCTTTTTGCCCTTATCCACAGTAGAAAACCCTAAAATATTGGAGGAGTAAACCCAATTTGTCCACAACGAGCTTAGTGAGTAATGCATCCTAATTTATGACTTAAAATATAAATTCTATAAAACAATGTTATATATACATGAACAATAATATTATACGAGTCAATGCAATAGTTAATGAATTTCTAATCCACAGTACAATTATGCACCTTTCATTTTAAAAACAGTTTTAATGATGAAAACACATGCCGAGGCTCTCACTAGCCTCCGAGGCGATAAGAAATCTACAAGAGCGGGCTGCCAGACAGTTATACATATTCTCATACAATATACTAAGGATTGATACAGCACACATCTCTTGCATGGCAACTTCAGACCCTCAACAACTGGGCCAATTGAAAAATTGGCACATCACGTACCCCAAGTACAGCGGCTTTAACTCCTCAATGCTCTACCATATTTAATATCCTAACCTGTGCCTCAGACCTTGAGATTCGGTGCACAATTTTTATTTAAAAAACCCATTTAAAAAATTGCAAATGCATTGCAATATGTAACAACAATTCATTTATGTACCGAATAACAGATTTTAAGTTATAAGCTAAAAAATACTATTCACAAGGATGCTCGGCCCCTTGAGAATAGTGACCGATTGCGTTCTGCTAACATTTGATCCTTCATAATTAATGTGGTTTCTTAATACTTAAATGAAACTTAACTCAAATCTAACTCTATGGTCCTTGGTGTAATACCCCAAAAGTCAATGAACAAATTACAGACTTTTGAGAGTTTTAAATATAAAAATAATTTAAATATTATAAAAGCTTCACAATCATGAAATACAAGTGGAAATAAACTTGGAATAATTGTAAAAATTAATAAAAAATTTAGAGAATACCATGAAGACATGAAAAATGACAAAAGGCCATGACTACCACAACAATGCTTGAAAAAACCAGAAATGCATGAAAATGGTATCGTTCTGGTTACCACGGTAATGGAAATTATTACTATGGTAATGTCATAAAAAACTGAAAATCGATGCGTTTTGGTCACCACAGTAGGCTACTGTGGTAATACGCCAAAAATCATAATTTTGATGTGTTAATCATGTGATTATTGCGATAATTGGAGTCATCACCGTGGTAATACATAAAAATTATATGTGTGTGTGTGTGATTTGCATGCAAAAATCCTAATTCTCCATCATTCGGATGCACAGTCATGCAAAAACCCTACCTAGTTGCCACAAAACAATTTTTCTTCTTCCCTGATGCATTCTAGGGCGTTGCTAATCCATTTCAAGCCTCCCCAAGCAAAGAACAAAGAGAACTACATATTGGTGAAGAGTTCAGCTACTGGGATTGAACAAACTAATTGCATACAAGGTAAGCATTCGTTTCACACAGTATACATGTATTTTCATCATGGACTCATGTTTTCTAAGTAGATGATTGCTCCCTTGATTTAACAACTAGTTGGAAGTGTTGAAACATGTTTTTGAGGGGAACGAAAGAAAGAGCATTTGGAATCAAGGTATAATACGTTTTATATGGTATAATGCTTGTGTTAAGTCTAGTATCAGTGTAATGATTTATGGTTAGGGGATAGGAAGGAAACTTGCACGAATGTGCAATTTTTGGACAATCGCCTGACTACTGTTGTAATGCATTGTTCACATGAAATCCTCTCTAGTTACAGCAATAACTGACTGCGGTAACGCATGTCGCCGATTCTGGCGACTACAATAATGCGTCACAGACCCTATTTTTTTTAATTTTCATGCATAGATCTGAGTGACTGCAGTAGTACCTTTCTTTACCACGGTCCACAGAAAAAGAACATGATATTACACACTGGATATTATCTAGATACACACCAATTACTACTTAGATTAAATGGACATTGAATCGTGGTTTAAGGATACTGAATTATGATATCAAACCACTATAAGTTGAGGATTTGAATCATCGGAATAAGGATTAGAACAAGCGGAGCATAGCAACCGATGGAAGTGATTACCTTGCTCCCTAATCCTATTTGAGTTTTAAATGTTAAACATGACATGTGTTTACTTTATTCTAAATGCCTAAAAGCATGCTAGGATACACTTTGACGTTGATTGGATAACATGAGCTCTCCTGTTAGTATGAATAATGTATAACATGATGTATATATCCATGCTAGTTATTTACATATTTTCATGTTATGAGATATGAGATGATTAACATGTTCAATTTATTTGAATAATATTGCATGCTCTATTTTTCATGCTTAATATAATAAAATGACTGACTATATGATCTTAATTATAAATAACTTAAGATTAGAACCACGTACTAGTGCAGTGGTCCACGGGGGATCACTATGGGTGTTCTCGCAAATGGAATGATGTGTTATCTCCTAATTCCCTATGATAGGATAATGGATGTGCCCCTAGTTCTCTGGTGATGGAGCGATGGGTGTGACCCTAGTTCTTGGGTTGGCTAATGGGTGTGCCCCTTGTCCCATTGGAATCTAGCATATAGTGCATTTCTTTTGTCTCCTTTGATAAGATAATGATAAGAGAACTTCAGGGTTAAGCCTTTCAATCCAAATTAACAATTGATAAACAACTTAATGTTTGAAACATCTAATACATGTCAAATGTTTGCATGTTTGATTTTTTAACTTGAATAATATTATGAATGCACTGTGTATGATCCACTAGGCTCTTGAGTTCACCCCACCCTTCCATTTCAGGTGATCTTTGAGGTGGTTCACGTTAATAGTATGACGGATTACTTTAGTAGCTACAAACCTCATTATTGAGGTCGTTATCCAATTTTTCTTTAGTCGTTGAGTGCATTTAGTTTAGACTTGACAGATATCCCTTTTTATTAGCCTTTATGTTAATGTTGGTTAGGCTATGCTTTGGGCCACATGGACTAGATTTTTAGATTTTATTTGAGAAACTTGTGATAAATTTTAGTTGGTTCAGCTATTGAATTTATGATTATTATGATCTCTTGAACTGTCTCTAGGTAAAATAAATCTTGGTAAGTTCAAGAGTTCAATGATTTATTTACATGAGATTGGGTACATTCAGATGGTATTAATGAGAAATTGAATCTGAAAAAAGTAACATTCAGGTTCTCGGTAGATGACATGCATGTCGACATTTAATGGCGCATCTCTCCATACATGACAAACATGACAGAAACGAAGGACCAAGAACTGGGGTGTTACACTTAGTCAATCAAAGATTGACTCAATCAATTGTGGTCCACTTTTATTGATTAGGTCAATTTCGAACAATACAATCAACTCTAAGTCATGCGGTCAATAAGGTCAAATGGTGTAAGTAAGCCCCTAATATCGAACTAAATACTAAAAGCTTACACCATTGACACATGTTTTATTTTTGATATACAATAACCAACCTCTTCACAATTTTGTTGTACAATACATCAAATAGAGAGAATTAATTATTCCCTTTGTTACTCATTCTTTTTTCAGGTGAAGTATTTCATAATGTTATACAACATTATATATATATATATATTTCATGGTTTTATCACCATATAATTACATGACTTCATTATATTTCATCATTTTTTTACACCATCCACGCCTGGATTATTATTTATATATATTTATTTTATTAACTAATATATTTATTTATATAGTTTTTTATCTACTATACCCATTAATGCATGCAATATTTATTTTGTCTATCAATTATTACTTATTATTAATATTTTTCTATTTAAAATAACTTCTTAATTTTATACAGATATCATATTTTCATTTATAATTCATCAATTTATAATTCATTAATTTATATTTAAAAATATATGTTGAACTTGTCGACTTAATGTCTAAAAATACAGTTCATTACATAACTGTTGATGAAATACTAAAGTAGAAATTTTTTGTTGTTACATTTCATAGTAATCATTTTAAGCATTTTATCAAACAATATACATGTATTATATATAGTTCTATTTTCAGCAACGCCTAGTTTCAAAAAAAAATCATATATAAACTGTGTCTAGTTCTAAGAGCTTTATAATAACAATGAAAGTCCTTTGTTACATTGACGTTCTATGATAATGAATATGACAAACTTTGGTATAAAAACTAAAAGAAAACAATCAGAAAATTTTGAAATCTATAACAAATCACAAAATGAAACAAAAACTTGTATTTGCGCCTTTAACCAAAAAATTTGATATGTTTATAATTATTTTGATAAAGAAACATATTTAGTGAAGTGGTTACAAATAGTAATTTTTTATAATATTTAATAATCATTGTTACCAAATGTAATTTTCTCTTCGTATTTTGACATCATTAAACAAAGTTTGGGCTCCAAAATTGCTTAAATAAATATTAAGGTCGATTCAATGTTACGGGCTGCACTTTTTTTAAAATGTTCATTGTCTCTGGAAAAGTGTGGATTACAGTTTCTTTTATGAAATACAATTGACTTTTTTAACGTATTTGATAAAAGGAATTGAATGATTATGTTATTCTTTGATGGACAGTAATTAGACAAACTCCTAAGAACATAAATAAAAATTACAAACATAGAAATATAAAATATATTTATAATATCTTATACATATATATATATATATATATATATTTACAAACATAGAAATATAAAATATATTTATAATATCTTTTATATATATGTAGTAACATCCTATCAAACTTAATATGCTAAAGAAGAAACTATCTTAAGTTTGTCAACTAAATTTTGATGTCTTCATTCAGCACGCCCATGTTGCTGAAAGTTATATATGGGCATGAGTGATGGTATAAGGTTCCACTATTTTGTAGGATTTCAATAAAGGTAGCAGAGGTGTATTCTTGATCGCTATCACCTCAAAAGGTTTTGATTTCTCACCAAAATTGAGTGCAAATCATTTTTTGGAAAATACAAAAAATATCGATTAACTCTGAATGATGTTTTAAGAGATATAAGCAAGTATATCGAGAGAAGTCAGTGAAAATCACGAAATATCAAAACCTGCCTTTAGTAGGTATGCGGGCAAGCCCCCGAATATTAGAGTGGACGAGATCAAAAGGGGCTGATAAAATAGATTTAACTTTATTGAATTGTAAGGCACTTTGTTTACTCAGTTGGCAATGAATACAATCAAAATTTTTAAAAGTAACTCGGCTTAAACAATCAATAGAAGCTAAAGACTTAATGCAGGACAATGATGTATGTTGCGATCTCTTCTCAAATGACGTCATGACCGATATAGAATTCTCAAACATGTCAGAGTATTGATATGTCAGAAACCTTATAAGCCTTCCTAACCAAATCACCAATTTTCTAAAAAATTTGACAGAGTCTCCTCTAAAACCATAGCATATCACCAAGTTCAATTTATCTGATAGACCACAATCAATATAAAAAAACATATATCTCTTTATAAAATTAATCATACATCCACACAATCCATAATTTGTTCTGACATTACATCCAGATGATAGCAAGCCTATATATATATATATATATATATATATCTCCAAGTACAGTATGGTTAATTATTACAATTACAACACACTATCAACTTCAAAAGAAACTAATAATGATATCACATCTTCCATTTTCCTTTCCTATCAAAACCTAGAAAAAAAATAATAGAAAGTAGCGTGAGCAAACAACAAGCTCTGTGAATAATCTAATTTATGGTATTATATAGCCATCATATGTACAAAGCATGCAAGGCAAAACAAATGTTAAATCACTAACAAATGAAATAAAAGTAACATACATGCATAATATAATGTGTGAACATGCCTTCCATTTTGATAATGTGCAATATTTTTAAAAACATGAATCATTTCCCTCTTTCTGGATAATAGAGCAAATCTGCTCCTCACCGCCTAAGTGAAGAGAGCATCGGCTTCTAGTTATCCAATTATCTATCCATTTCTATCTAATTCATCTCATGCTGGGAATGCATCAACCAAGATTACCACAATGGTTAATCATGTGAGTCTATTCCCAAAGACTATGACCAATAGAAATTTGTCATGTCAATAACCTACTTAAGTATATAATTGACATGCTACAATGCATTAAAATCATTTCATGAAATTCAAATAAGCATGAAATGCTATATATCATTCCATTTAAAGTAAATTCAACATTTTTAATATAATATCAATGTCATACATAATACTACAAGCAAAGATTATTCACCAAAATTACAAACTAATTTCTAATATTTAATAACAATTTGTTACTACAACCCCAATAAAATTCTGTCATTACAAATCATTTTATATGCATCAAATCAAATTTAACTCATTTAAATTTATTTTATAAATCATTTTCAATGTATTTACGACTCATATTTAATCAAATATATGCATTTGATCCCATGTATTGCTACACATTAACCTAAATATGCTCAATAACCCATAAGATTATTTTTTGCTCATATAAAGTATTTTTAAAGTAGAAAATATTAAAAATAGGCTTTCTAATTATATTTTTATTAATTTTTTTCAAATTTTGATAACCAACCTAATTGGTCAATCGCTCACCAAATTTTCAATTGATATGCAAAATTCACGAATTTGGTGTCGATAGGTACGTATTTTTATTTTCTACATTTCGATGGGATCCAATTAGAATTTTATTAGGGTTTGACATACCCAAAAGCCTATCCTAAGGTCATTCAACTTGGGATTTTTTTTTGATATCTACAAGGCAAACGAATAAAAACTAACCACATAATGTAATACCTCAATTATTTCTGTATATATATGTATGCATATATGATTTAATTCATTAATTGGTATAAACACATGCATATTTATTAATTGGTACCTATATGTGTGACATTTTATTGGCATATATTAATTTGTGCATATATATATATATATATATATATATATATATATATATATATGCACATGTACATATAGGTATATATTAACTAATTGATATATGTATTAATATATTAATACTAAGCATATAGTAGGATTAATTAATAGTAATATGTAGTTAAAAAAAGAAAAAATATATATAATAAAAATATACATATAGATATATATTTTCAGATATATATATATATAAATTTTGCGCATGGGCCCAAGGCTCATGCGCCCATGCACACGGGTGCGCGTCGTATTTAAAAAAAATTAATTACAAAAAAACTAAAAAAAAGAAGGAAAATACTGAAAAATCCCAAAAAAATCCTAAAATTCAAATCTCAAACCCTAACCGCCCCAACTAAACAAAAATGAAAGATTTCTACATTAGGAAAATAAAATATTACGAAACTAACCCTTGGACATCTATATAAAGCCTCCTCTCCCCCTTATTTCATTCGTCCCAACAAGAACAAGAACAATACTCCTTCTTGCTTTCTCTCTGCCTCCTTCTTGACACCCTCAGTCCCTTTTCTTTTCTTGAGCCATTTATATAACCTGCGAAGTAGTAGCAACGAAGTGCTACACAGATTTAGGAAGTGATCTCGAGGTGGAGTTCTTTCCCTTCTTTTAATTTATTATTTTGATTTAATAATGCATGCTTGTGTTCTCAGTTTAATTTTATTCTTGTCCTTTTTATTTATGCTATTGAATTATTATATTGCTTATGAGCAAGAGAGTGTGCTCTGTAGTTGCGTCTCGTACAATCTTCTACATCAAAAATCGAAAGTCATTGTTTCTGTTAATTTATGATGTTATACTATTGATGTGTTTAATTATTGTTAAAATATTAAATTACTATGCTCTTGACACAAAAAAAATATTAAATAAAGATTTCAACCACGTTCGGCACAAGGACGGACATTCTGTTTTCCATGCAGAATTGGACTTTTGAACTGGTTGTCAGGATTGACACCACAGTGGACTGGGTTTCAGGAAAATCTCACTTCACAGAGAAGGGTTTGAGTTTCAAGATTGATCTCTCTTCCTAGATTTGGAACACCGAAGTTCTCCCCATTCGGTTTAAATTACGACTGAAATAATATGTTGTTTGAATTGATTAAAATCTGAGAAGTGTTTGACATGCTTATGTTATTTAGTTGGAATAATGAATTAAACAGATTGAATGATTCATTGGGCTTTTTAGCTCACCCCCCTCATTTTTCATATTTCAGAAAATTAATTTATCAGCCTACGATGAAGGTTATTTATTAGGAATTATTTTTATTTATTTATTTATTCCATTGTAGGGCACGTGGGCCCAAGCCAATTTATCTTTTTCAGTTTCGAATTTATATTCCACTGTAATAGTTAATGTACTCAGTATTTTAGAATAAATAAATAAAGGGTTTGATTTATTTATAATGCCATGAATTATTTTGTACATAAAATAATGTACGCAGGAAGTCTCTTAGAAAGGAAAAAGGATAACGTAGCACGAGCCCGCCTCCCAGGCGGCCCAAGATTATTGATCGAAGAAAATTATGTCGTAGCATGACGGGGACGATGGGGCTTTGGAGGTCAGGGTGTTATAAAGGTAGTATCAAAGCCTAGGCTTTAGATGCCTTGGGCAAGAATCAAAATAAATTGATTAGTTAAGTAAGACTACTTATTTATTTAATTTAGAAGCCCCACCTCCTGTTTTAAAAACTGAAATGATTTTGAAAAATAGTTTTTTGAAAAGAGATATATGTCTTCAACAGTTTGTTTGGACACAAAGATTATGAGTTGAGCTGATAGTGGACAAGCCTTGTTCTGAGTAAAGCTAAACATTGAAAGGGAGATGAGTTATCCCGTTATAGAAAGCATGGCTGCTAAGCAGACTTCGGTCTCGCCGTCTGATCTGGAGGTTGTCCCACTAGCTCATACAAGTAGTCAGAGTTGAAGAAGACGATTATTTTCCTACAAGAAAACCAGGAGAGCGAAACTAAGGGCAATGAAATTATTATAGTTCAAAAGAGATGCCAAGGGTGGTATCATGGAAGATTGTAGGTCCAATATAAGGACTTTTCAACCAGGAATGGAGAACCTCGGTCTAGGAAAGAAACCTTAAGTAGAGACTTGGGGTTTGCCAAGGGTCGCACAATGAATCATGAATAAACTTTTAGGACATAATTTAGAAATTGAAAACGTATGAAACACGAACACTTGTTTGGTCAGGGCACGAGATCGAGAGGATCTCGTATCCTTGGTTTCTATGTAGTATGGGACGCATAGGAATTCAGGGGTACGAAAGAATCCTAAACTCGGAGAATGGCGGACCATGTTTGGTGAATGATCGGTGGCTTTGGACGAACTCGTTTCCCTAGGTAGTGGATGAGGAATGAACAAGGTACTTATGCCCCAGGTCCTTGGTTTGAATCTCCATGGAGGCAAAGGAAAACCCTAAGGGGAGGGGACAATATCTTGTGAGTAACACATCATGACGTGGGTGGGTCCTGGTGGGTGTTACACCCTAATGCTTGGCTAGTATGGGATAGTTAAGTATAGTGGGGCTTGAGAAGCCTTAGAAATCGAGATATTTGCGAAATTGATTGGGTATAGTGAAATTTCTGGGTGGAAGTCTATGTCAAAGGACAAGGGTGGTATGGGACACATGAACCTGGAGGCATAGGAGGAAGCCTAGAATTTAATTATGCTACCATGAATTTCTCGAATGATTGAATGTATGATGATCTTACTGTTTGTATGAAATCAAATGTTATATCAAAAAACAAAAGTGACTTAGAAGAATAAATTATTAGGCCACTAAATAGATCGAGAACCTAGAGACATGAATCTAGAGTTATGATAGAACAGACTAAACAAAATTGTTAGAAATGAATACTCAATCGATGATAATGTGTAGATAATGGTCAGAACTAGGAGATACGCAACAAGAGGTGCTACATCTGATGACATCGACTCTGAAGAAGCGCAAAATGGCATAGCTGAGGCTAGGATGGAACATATGATAACTGAAGTCACCAAAAGAATGATGGAACAAATAGAGAAAATGCTAGCTTGAATGATATCGCAGGCGGCACCACAGCCATAGGCGCAAGAACAGATTCTGATGCAACAGCCAAGGCCAGCACCTGAGATTCTGAATCATCAGGGGGAACCAGAAGACCTGGAAGACAGTGAACATAGAAAGCTGTTGTTGAAACTAAAGCAGTTGGGACCATCACAATTCCATGGTACAACTGATAGCTTAACAACTGACTATTGGTACCAGGAATTAGAAGAACACCTGGATGTGTCGAGAGTAATAGGTCCTAGTAGGGTAGTGTTGGCTACCCATCAATGTAAGGGACCAACTACAAGCTGGTGGCGGATGGTAAAGGCAGACCCGACCATTAATGTTAGCCGAATGACCTAGGAAGAGTTTAGGGAGATATTTCACAAAAAATTCTTCCCAGAAGCAACATTGACGAAGATGCAGGAGGACTTCGTTCAGTTGAAACAGAGAGAGATGAAGGTGGCCGAATATGAGGCCAAATTTATCGAGTTGGCAAAGTTTTCACCTGAACTAATCAGTGAAGAGAAGAAGAAGGTCAACCATTTTACTCAGGGTCTCAAGATTGAGATCAAAAAATTTATAAAGACAGTCTACCCAAAATCGTATAGAGAAGTCGTAGACAGGGCATTAACCTTAGAGCAAGAACTAAACTTCGAGCAAAGGTTAAGGAACATAAACAAGTGACTAGGAGATGACAAAGACCACCAGGGAGATCAAAAGAAAAGGAATGCTAATCAAAACAATGGAAACAAAATGCCCCAATGGCAAAACTGACCCAAACCAACCATGGAAGAACAACTAGAGCTGACTAGACGTCAAGGGCAGTGTTTCCACTGCAACCAATGAGGGCACATAACGCAGTTTTATCCCACTAAAACCTAGACACAACAGCAGCAACAGCCTCCGAATCGTCAAGGTGGAGAACAAAATATGCACCTTCAACAGCAATCGCCCTAACAAAACAACAACCAAGGGCAAAACCAGAACCATAGCCATGGGCAAAACCAAGCCAGAATGTTCGCGGTTGCTGACGTCCCTGAAGAACAAGACTTTCAGTAGGAATAATAGTAGTAACTCAAAAAAGCTATTAGGTCAAAGCTTATTTTAGCAAGGGTAATTGGTTGTAACACCCAAATTTTGACGAAATGATTGAATAAAATAACAATTTCGAAAAAATTTATCGTGTTTCTAAATTACTTACCAATATAATTTAGGATCAAGGTTTATCTTAGAATAGACCCCAAAGCTATCCCTTCATATGAGAAACTAAAGGATAAGTATCTTCCACCTGAAACAGAGGACTTGTTTGATCAATCGAAAGTAACAACTTACTTCACGAGGAAAGATCTCAGATCAAGATATCACCAGGTAGGAATCTGAGAGTCAGATATACCCAAGATGAACCTTAAGAATCATTATACATACTCCTAAACTAAGATACCCTAGCAACACATAGGGATCCAACAAACCAAGTAGCTGGACACAGTCTTCACCAGTTTTCAATAGGCAACTAAACCTATGAAACACTTAAGGATTATCTTAAAAGCACTTAGGAGAAACTCAGTTTCGGTTAAAGGAGTATCCACGTACCTTAGCTATGTAGTTCCTAAAACGGTAAAAGATGTAACAGATTTTCGTGGGACAATTGACCCAGATTTTTAAAAATAATAATAATAAAATCCAGATCTCTCTACTAAGAATACATTATGAAACAATATCGAGTAAACTAGTACAAATTTTGAGGACGAAATTCATTTAACGGGGTAGAATATAATACCCTAATTATTTTTGTATATATATATATATACATATATGATTTAATTGATTAATTGGTATAGACACATGCATACATATTAATTGATACCTATATGTGTGACATTTTATTGATATATATTAATTTTCTGCATATATTTTGAAGTGACATGCAATTAATTGATTAATTGGTGTAAAAGTATATATATATATATATATATATATATATATATATATATATGCACATGTACATATAGGTATATACTAATTAATTGATACATGTATTAATATATTAATACTAAAAATATAGTAGGATTAATTAATAGCAATATGTAGTTAAAAGAAAAAGGAAAAAAATATATAATAAAAATATACATATAGATATATATTTTCATATATATATATATATAAGAAAAAAAATTAAATTTGTGGGCCCATGCGCCCACGCACACGAGTGCATGGGCTGCGCGGTATTTAAAAAAAATTAATGACGAAAAAACTAAAAAAAATGAAGGAAAATACCGAAAAATCCTGAAAAAATACCAAAAAATCCTAAAATTCAAATCTCAACTCCTAGCCGCCCCAACTAAACAAAAATTGAAGATTTCTACATTAGAAAAGTAAAATATTATGAAACTAACCCCCAGACACTCTATATAAAGCCCTCTCTCCCCCTCATTTCATTCGTCCTAGCAATAACAAGAATAATACTCCTTTTTGCTTTCTCTCTGCTTTCTTCTTGGTATCCTCAGTCTTTTTTCTTTTCTTGAGCTATTTTAAATAGCTTACAAAGTAATAGCAACGAAGTGCTACATAGATTTAGGAAGCGATCTCGATGTAGAGTTTTTTTCCTTCTTTTAATTTATTATTTTAATTTAAATAATGCTTGCTTATGTTTTCAGTTTAATTTTATTCTTGTCCTTTTTATTTATGCTATTAAATTGTTATATTACTTATAACCAAGAGAGTATGCTCTGTAGTTGTGTCTCGTATGAAAGTCATTATTTTTGTTGATTTATGATGTTATACTGTTGGTGTGTTTAATTACATGTTGAAATGTTAAATTATTATGCTCTTACACACAAAAAATAAGATTAAATAAAGATTTCAACCACATATCGGCACGGGGACGAACGTTCTGTGTTCTATGCAGAATTAGACTTTTGAATTGGTTGTTAGGATTGACACCAGAGTAGACTGGATTTTAGGAATGATCCCACTTCACAGAGAAGGGTTTGAGTTTCAAGATTGATCTCTCTCCCTAGATCTGGAAGATAGAAGTTATCCTCGTTCGATCTAAATTACAATTGAAATAATATGTTGTTTGAATCGATAAAATTCTAGAAAGTATTTGACATGCTTGTGTTATTTGGTTGGAATAATGAATTAAATAGAAGAATGATTCACTAGGTTTTTTAGCTCACCCCCCTCATTTTTCACATTTCGAGAAATTAATTTATTAGCCTACGTGGAAGGTTATTTATTAGGAATTATTTATCTTTTTATTTATTTATTTCATTGTAGGGCACGTGGACCCAAGCTAATTTATCTTTTTTAGTTTCGAATTTATATTCCACTGTAATAGTTCATGTACTCAGAATTTTAGAATAAATAAATAAAGGGTTTGATTTATTTATAATGTCATGAATTATTTTGTACATAGACTAATATACGCTAGAAGTCTCTTAGAAAGGAAAAAGGATAACGTAGCACGGGCCCGCCTTCCGAGCAGCCCAAGATTATTGGTCGAAGAAAATTATACCATCGAATGATAGGGATGATGGGGCTCAGGCAATCGAGGTGTTACAAATAACTCACATGCGCGTTGAATATATCTAGGAAATTTGATTTTCCCTTCTTCCGTTCCTTTTCTTTCTTTCAGTTTCGTTTTCTAGTTTTTTCTAGTAAAATGAAAAGTGAAATAAAGAAAAAAGAAAACGAAATGAATGGAGCACAACCCACCACATGATTTTATATAAAAATAATAATAATTACATTTATACCCTAATTTGAGATAGGTAATTCTAAAACAACATACCATATATAACTTCTTCTCATATATATATATATATATATAATATATAACTTATTCCCATTTATAACACCTATCTTAATTATGTATAATTCCATAATAATAATAATAATAATAGTAGTAACATTACTATTATTACTATTATTATTATTATTGTTAAATCACCTAAATTCATTTATTTATTTAATTCTTTTCTCAATCTCTTTATATTTTTTTCATGTACCATCATTTATACTTATATGTACATGTATAATACATGATTATACACACATCCGTGGTGTCCACATGTTATAAAAATTATGGGTTATTACAATGCATGTCTTATGCGAGAATGCCATAGACTACCTGTAGAAATAGACGTAGTGATAGAATGAAGGAGTAGGAGGAGGTATATGTAGAGAAGTAAGCTCAAAAAGACGACCAACTTTACTCACGGTCCCAATTAGTTGTTCCGTCATCTGATCCTGCACGTCACATCCTTTATCAAAAAAGGTTAAGGTAAAATTGTAGTCGACAAGTTATCCAAGAAAAAAGAGGTGAAGTGATAACTTGGAAACAAAGAGTGAATTAGAGAGAGAGAGAGAGAGAGAGATTGGGTGTGGAAATAGTACCAATGTGACTGATAGACATACTTGACCCGTCAATAGTATATATGGTGAAAATTGGTGGAGTGTCGTTATTAGGTGAAACTAAAGAAATATCAAAAGTTACATAATTGCAACAAGTGGAGTTAATAAATCAAAGAAATGTATTACCTGACTGAACTGAACAAGCAATGGGAGCTCTGAATATAACCTATTGAATAAATGCATCAAGATCAGCTGTAGTAAGTGACAAGGTAGATGCCTCAAATGTGTTTGGTACTGTAGGAATAGTAGAGGCAGTAATGCAACGAGAATTAGTTATTTTGGTTTGATTGTCTCTTGTTCACCAAATTTAGAACTACGATACCCAAAATAACCACACCTAAAACATTGTCTAGTGAACTTGGAGTTGCCTCCCCTTAGCACTTTTGAAGCAGCAGTAAAAATCCTTTGTTTAAGAACTAGTGAACGGGTAGAAATTACCAGAAGTCGGTAAGATGTCAAGCCAACTTTAGTAGTATGACATGTTTCTTCTAAAATTAATTCTGTAAGGTTTTTTTCCCGTGTTGGAAGAGGGCTTCAATGAAGAAGAAAATCACATGTACGTTCAAAGTCATCTCTTAGACCCATCATAAATTAAATGAATTAGTGACGATCCCAATATGACTGAAAGGCTTCGATAGAGGCCGGATAAGTGACTTGGTGCTTATCATAATTGTTATAGTCGAGATTATAGCTGATATTGCAATGCCAAATCAATTGAGCAATTATATCGATTAGCCAAAAAATTTCATGCAAGTTGAGCATTGCAAAAGTTTGGCAAAAGAATCTCGATAGATGGCACTAAAGTATTGATTAACCAAAATAAAATTTTATAATGACTATTAGCCCAAACCTTATGTTGTTCTTCAAACTCAGTATTGGACTCATTGGTACTTTTGGTTGGCTCTTATTTGTCTCTTGTGACGTAACACCACAATCGGCGACTAGTAAGAAATATGCAGATCTATTGTACCCAAATAGTATAGTTGTTTCCATCTAAAATGATCACAATGGGACGGGATAAATTGTTGGGTGAAGTCATTACACACGCGCGCGCGCACACACACACACACACACACACACACATATATATATATATATATATATGTATGTACGTATGTATGTGTGTGTGTCTGTGTGTCATACAGGAGCAACTATTAGAGATTTAACCTATATTTATAGTAAACATGATTCATTGGGAGTTATTGTAATGAATGCATTTATTAAATGTGTTCATGTCTTAATAGGTTCATGAATGTATTAGGAATAAATAATATACATGTATGTATCTAATGGTGTGTGATCCATGAACTTGCAAGTTCATGTATGTTTAGATTCACGTATATATTTAATAGGTAGACTCCTATAAATACCTCTTGTATGTTTCATCCATCATCAAGCAAATTGCACAAGTTCTTCATTTCCTTCTTGAATATTTTTCTTGTTTAGTGTTCCTATGGTCACTATATTTCCATCAAAGTGGTATCAGAACGAGGTTGATTTTCATGGCTTCCAACAATAACATGTTGCAGCCCCAACTTCCCAAGTTCAATGGGAAGAACTATACTCAATGGAGTATACAGATGAAGGTGTTGTATAAGTCACAAGACTTATGGGACATAGTCGAGAATGACTATGATGAACCAGAAACTCAAGCCGGACTTACTCAACAACATGGCAATGAGTTGAAAGATAATCGAAAGAAGAACAACAAAGCACTTTATTTTATCTTTCAAGCGGTAGATGAAGCAATGTTCGAGAGGATCTCAACAATCACTTCCGCAAAGCAAGCATGGGATATTCGATACAATACTTACAAGGGAGAAGATAAGGTCAAAATGGTGAGATTACAATCTTTGCATGGTGAGTTTGACACCATATGCATGAAGGACTCGAAAACTGTTGAAGATTATTTTAACTGAGTCATTGCCATAATGAATCAAATGCAGCAAAATGGAGAAAATATAGCTGATCAAAGAGTTGTTGAAAAGATTCTTCGCTGTATGTCTCGAAAGTTCGAGTATGTTGCTGTTGCCATTGAAGAGTCCAAAGATCTTTCTACAATGTCTTTGGAAAGCTTGATGGGATCATTACAATCCCATGAACATCGATTCTAAAGGAAAAAAAAAAGGAAGTTACACCAACAGTGGACGTGGAAGGAGTCAAGGAAGCCAACAAAAACAACAAGAGCATCAAAAGGATGATAATTCACATATGTCATCTAGAAGAGGAAGAGGACGTGGACGCGAAAGCAATCGCGGAAGACGTCAAAATCAGAAACAGGTTCAATGTTACAATTGCAACAAGTTTGGACATTATCAATCCAACTGTTGGTCAAAAAAGAATGATGATCAAACCTCTTTCGTGCACAAGAATATCCAAGATCTTGACGAATGAGCAATATTTCTTACTTGTGCTAGCCAAGAGAATGCTCAAGATGCAATATGGTATCTTGATAGTGGTTGTAGTAACCATATGACTGGCAATCGAAATGCATTCACAACTTTTGATGAATCAGTCCAAAGTGAAGTCCGAACGAAAAATGACAAAAAGCTTCAAGTCAAAGGTAGCAGCGACATTTTGGTGCATACCAAACAAGGTAACAAACACATTTGTAATTTTTTCTTTGTCCCTGGCCTTAAACACAATCTTCTTAGTATTGGACAATTGCTTCTAAAACAATATCATGTCAAGTTTGACAATGATACATGTGAGATCAAAGATAGGAGCCATAATCTTGTTGCTCAAGTGAAGATGACCACTAACAAGATGTTTCCGTTAAAGATCAAAACTAAGGCATTTTCTTCCTTTAGTACCATTGTGAAAGAACCATCATGGCTATGGCATTTACGATTTGGCCATTTGAGTTTCAACACACTGGCTCATATGTCCAAGCATGGCATGGTGAGTGGCCTGCCAGATATTCATCATCCAAATCAAGTATGTGAAGGGTGTGCACTTAGAAAGCAACATTGGCAGTCATTTTCCAACAAAAGTACATGGAGAGCATCTAGGTGTCTTGAGTTAGTTCACTCTGATGCATGCGGACCAATGCAAACGCCATCTCTTGGAGGTAATTGGTACTTTCTTACCTTTATTGATGATTATAGTAGAAAAACATGGATTTATTTTTTGAAAGACAAATCAGAAGTTCTCAAGTACTTCAAACTCTTTAAATCCATGGCTGAGAATGATTGTGGTTACTCCATCAAGACCGTACGTTCTAATCATGGTGGAGAGTATGTTGGTCTCTCAAGTTTTTTAAATGAACATGGCATTCATCATCAACTCATTGTTCGATACACTCCCCAGCAAAATAGAGTTGCTGAAAGGAAGAATAGAGCCATCATGGAGCTAGCCAGAAGCATGTTAAAAGCTCGAGGAATTCCAAACTCTTTTTGGGCTGAAGCTGTTGCATGCACTGTCTATCTGTTAAACTGTGTTTTCACTAAAAGTGTTCGTGACATGACACCATATGAAGCTTGGAGCGGTAGGAAGCCTAATGTTGGCCATCTTTGAGTATTTGGGAGCATTGCTTACTCCCATGTGCCCAACGCTCAGAGACAAAAGCTTGATGACAAATCTGAAAAGTATATACTTGTGGGTTATAGTGAAAATTTCAAAGCTTACAAGTTATACGATTTTCTCACTAAGAAGACCATCATAAGTCGAGACGTCTTGTTCAATGAAGAAGAATCTTGGAATTGGGATATCAATGTCAAACAAAAATCTATTGTCATCGATGAAGAACCTGAACATTCGAATAACCATCGTGATGGTGTGAATGATCCCTCTTTATCTTCATCATCCTCTTCTTCAAGTGATGATGATTCTCCTCTAAGCAAATTCTGAAGCATTTCTGACATCTATGCCTCCACGACACTAATGTCAGATGTTGATTTTACCAATTTTGCACTTTTTGCTGATACTGATCCTATAACTTTTGAAGGTGCTTCACAAGATGCAAAATGGAGATAAGCAATGGATCAAGAAATTGATTCCATTAAAAGAAATGACAATTGGGAGCTAGTTGAGCTTTTATAAGAAAAGATCCCCATTGGAGTCAAGTGGGTTTACAAGACCAAGTTAAATTCACAAAGAGAAGTTGCAAAGTGTAAAACACGACTCATTGCTAAAGGCTACAAGCAACAATATGGGGTCGATTATGTAGAAATTTTTGCTCCTGTTGCATGTCTGGAAACCATTCGATTAGTCCTTGCATTGGCAGCACAACATCATTGGAGCATTTATCAAATGGACGTCAAATCAGCATTC
The DNA here is from genome assembly GCA_030144865.1 of Tinospora cordifolia. Taxonomy (NCBI): domain Eukaryota; kingdom Viridiplantae; phylum Streptophyta; class Magnoliopsida; order Ranunculales; family Menispermaceae; genus Tinospora; species Tinospora cordifolia. Next base: position 32,190 of record JAJIYU010000892.1, read on the forward strand.
TTGAATGGAGTTCTTGAGGATGAGGTTTATATCGATCAACCTCTGGGGTATGTGACGGAAGGGGAAGAAAATAAAGTCTGCAAACTCAAGAAAGCACTCTATGGGTTGAAACAAGCTCCTCGAGCATGGTATAGCCAAATTGACCATTACTTTCTTGCAAATGGCTTTAAAAGATGCACATATGAACATACTTTCTATATCAAAGAGGTAATAATGGTGTTATTCTTATCGTTTGCTTATATGTTGATGATTTACTCTTTACAAGCACCAATGATCAAATGTGTGATGATTTTAAAAAATTCATGATGAATGAGTTTGAGATGACAGATATAGGTCTCCTCCATTTTTTTTCTTGGCATGGAGGTAAGGTAAAGTCATGCAGCATCTTTATATCTCAAAAAAGTATGCAAATGACCTATTGAAGCGATTTATGATGGACAATGCAAAACCCCTATGCACTCCCATGGAGTTCGGCCTTAAGTTAACAAAGAATAGTGAAAATGATTCTTTTGTTAATCCAACGCTCTATCGCAGCCTCGTTGGAAGTCTCATGTATCTCATTGCAACTAGACCGGATCTCACTTTTGCAGTAAGCCTGATTAGCAGATATATAGAATCCCCAAAGAAAAGTTATTGGGAAGCTAGTAAAAGAATTTAAGGTATATTCGTGGCACAGTGAATTATGGTATAACTTATGAGGGGGTAGATCAACCATATTTGGTTGGTTACAATGATAGTCATTGGGGTGAAAGTCATGATGATTGCAAGAGCACGTCTGGTTATGTTTTTAACATTGGTTCTAGTGCAATTTCATGGTCCTAGAAGAAGCAAACCTGAATGGCTCTTTTTACCGCTGAGGCAGAATATTTGTCTTTGTCAGCTGCAGGTTGTCAAGCCCTTTGGCTGAGATGGATGTTACAAGAACTCAAACACGTTCCTAGAAAAGCGACAACTTTGTTTTGTGACCACAAATCGGCCATTGCTCTTACCAAAAATCTAGTATTTCATGGCAAGAGCAAGCATATTCGTATCAAGTACCATTTCATTAGAGATTTGGTAAACAGTGGTGAAGTTATGATCAAGTATTGTTCGACTCATGATCAGGTGGCCTATATTTTCACCAAGGCATTAAAGACTGAGAGTTTTTTGAAGCTAAAGCAAGCACTAGATGTTGGTCCAAATCTAACTTGAGGGGGAATGTCAAAGACTAAGTTAGATTTCTTTTACAATGAATGAATCATGTTTAAGGGGGGATGTTAGAAATTTAACCTATATTTATAGTAAACATGATTCATTATGAATTATTATGATGAATGTATCTATTTAATGTGTTCATGTCTTAATAGACTCATGAATGTATTAGAAATAAATAATATATATATGTATGTATCTAGTGGTGTGTAATCCATGAACTTACAAGTTCATGTCTGTTTTATCTATCATCAAGCAAATTGTACAAGTTCTAGTGTAAGGTTTCAGTTCTTCATCTCCTTCTTAAATATTTTTTCTTATTTAGTATTTCTGGGTCACTATATTCCCATCATCAACTTGATTGTGTTATACATGACCAACTTGAATGTGCGGCAGGAGTAGGTGCATGTGCAGCAGCGGGAACTTCGTTGTGCAGCGAGGACTTGGATGTGCTACAGGTGCAGAAACTTTGATGCGCAGCACGAGTAGCAACAAGATTGGACAAAACGCTAGGGGCGATGGCAGCGAGTGCAACAGCACCTGCAAGAAACGCACGAAACGCAGCACAGTGAGCATCACGAGGCAAGCAGTGAGCGCAATTATGGCAAGAACAAGTGGCGGCGATAAGCAAGGGGAAGCAGCAGCTTGTGCAAACAATAACAGGTTGAGGGTTGTGAACAGGGGAGAGCAGGAGCAGCGCAGGGGAGGCAACGAACCAGATTTTAGGGCGAAGCAACCATAGGTGGCAACAATAGCATGGAGGGATCAAGAAGGATGCAAAAACCAGTAACACAGGAGCACTGCGGAAGGCGAAAGCAATAGGGTAACGATCTGCAATTTACCAGTAGTAAGCAGCAGCACCTAGCGAGACCAAGGAACCGATCGACCAGGCAGATGATCAGTTTTCAAGTAAAGAAGGGGAAGCAGCGGCACCGCATTGGGAAACCCCAAGAAGAGTGTTTGGCCTATGGGAACCGGGAAATCACCAACGAAACTGTTGTTGAAAACTGCTCCAATACTATAATAAAATATTGAATGATGGATGGATTTACAATGAATATACACTCAGTACAGACGAATTCATAACAACGTAAATAAAAACTACAAATATATAAAATAAGAAATATATATATATATATATATATATATATATATATATATATATAGTAACAGTATTCCTCCATTACATTTTTCAATTGTGGACTTTCTAGAAGATTTTGGAAACTTTGAGTTTCTTTTGGCAAAACCAACACCAACATGTAATTTATGGTTTTATATAGATTAATTCATTCAAAGATCAAAGTTTCCATAAATATAGTTTGAGGTTATATATATATATATATATATAGGAAGTGTGTATTTAACCTCAAAACTTCAAAGACAAGGAAAATAAAAAGATGAAGGATAAGGAAGTTGCAAATGTAGCACTTGAAAATACATAGATATGTTGCATATAAATTTGGTAGGTTAAGTATACAAAATGACCTATATAATGCAATAGAAATACAAAAAAAAATAAAAAATAAAAATATTGGAAGACTTAGATAAACTTAATCATTTATGATGGCCTTCCTCTTCTTTCTTCCCAATGCTCTTGAAAAATAGAGAGAAAAATGAGTCAAATTCAATGTGACTCACTCTGTAGCAACCTTCACTGTTAACATATGTTCAAAGTATGTATGCATGAGATAAAACATGCCAAGAGATAATTTATTGCAAATAATATCATATTATCATGATCAACTTAGAAATGATGCAAATATATTATATAACATAAATACATGTAATAAGCCGTATTTTTGAGTACCAAACTGATGGCTTCCATGTATACATTCTCATGTACCTTCTTGGATTTTTAGTGAAATGTATGAATTTTCTCAATTTTCTCCAGTTTACCCATTTAATTGAAGGAATTGAAATTAATTGAGAAAAGTTTTAAAAATATTTAGACATGTCCAATGGACTTAAAACTTGGTGGCTATGTTTCTGGCGTACTTAGGAATGTTGAGAAAAATCTTCATCCCAAAATAATGAGGTTAAGTATGTCAAACAAATGCATTTGTGACTGTCTATCATAAGAATTGCTTCCATAAACTAATTGGAGAAAATCAAACCAAAAATATACCAAACAACCTTCGAAAAATGCAATTCAAAGTTCTGAAGAAACTTTAAGAGGTCTAAGTTGACTCAATGAAATTAGGCAAAAATCCAATGTACAAATTGATCACAAAAAATTAGAAAATTTGTCGTGTAGATGATATATAAATCTGGAAAATGACAAAGTGTTAGAATTATGGGGTAAAGTTGACTAAGGGGCTTAATTGCACCATTTGACCATATTTGACCATTGTTAACCCTATTGACTATCTAGGTCAACAAGTGTTAGGTTTGACTAGAGTTGACCTAGTAGCCTAAAGTTGATTGAATGACTAATTTGACCAGAATTGGACCAATTTGACCTTGTTGACCACACTATAATCCAAGCACACAATTTCAGTCATTTTCATAATAAAATTCTAATAACCTAGAATTATTTAAAGAAATGGTTTAAATTTTAATCCATATAATATGCATAAGCAAGGAAATCCTGCTCACCTGAAATACTGGATCCTCCTTGCATCATCTAGCATAATCTCAATGCTCCAAATTTTTTTTTCTGCAATTAACATTAATAATGATCACAAATCCTTAATTTCTAATTAACCTATCTATAATGAATTTTATAATTCTAAACTTAGATACTCTTAGACTCTAGTATTATTTTTATTAAAATTAAAATCTTTCCCAAACACTTATTTTTTGTTAGATCTCAAATAAATTTTTAAACTTAGATTTATAAACCTTCAAGCATTATTTTCAATACCATACTTTTAGTTCCAAAAATAAGTTATTCATGTTCACTAAGTCTCATTCTAATTAAAATAAAGTTTCTATATCTGAAAGTTAAACTAACTCCAAAATACTAATTTATCACATAACAATCTCTAAGCCACTCTTTAAAATAAATTATTCATTTCATGAAAAATTCATTCATTTCAAGAGAATATTTCCCAATTATAGATTTCTTAAATTCTAAGTTTCAAAATAAAATAATTTCACCTTAAAACTCTTTCTCAAATGATTAATTCCTACTTGAATACGACAATTCTAATATTTAATATTTACATTTGACTTTCAATAAAAATTTAATTTCTAGTCTTCGAAACTCCGAACCCCTATACTTCGATATCCATATTTCAAACATCTTTCCAAAAATTCACATAAATAAAAATAATAGTTTTAACATAAAATATAAAATAAGGCTTCAAATTTTATATTTATAACTATTGAAGGTTCAAATTTTTTAATTTTTATTTTGCGCATCTAAAATCAAAGAAATAATTAATTTTAATTATTTAAAATTTAAAAATTTAAAAATATACCTCTCATATTCATTTTCAAAACTAGAGCATCATTTTTTGTCTTCTTTACGGAACAACGCCCAATGACGAAACCCCTTTATTGTAGGTTGTCTTTCATGCAGATCGCAGGAAAAAAGATCAATTTAGGCCTGATAATTGTATTATATACCATTTTAGTATGATTCAAGATCTATATCCCCTTTTAGGCAAGTTGTTGCCAACTGGACGCCACATCAGCGCCAGCCGGGCAACAACTTGCCTACCTTTTTTTTTTTAATTTTAAAACACGGTGCCGCCCATTGAATGGGCGGCACCCTCAAGTGTAAATCGTTCAAGGAAATTCCAGAATCTCTGAATGCCAAAATCGTTCAAGTGTAATTTTAAAACAGAGTACCTAAAATCTCTAAATGCCGCCCCTTGAAGGGGCGGCATTCTGAGATGTGTGAAATTCCAGAATGCCGCACCTTCAAGGGGCGGCATTCTAAAATTTTTGACAGTCCCTCTTTGTTCATCTTCAAGAATGCTGCCCCTCCATTATTTGCTGTTTGTTCGTCTTCCCTTCATCTTGTGAGACAAACCGTCCTCACTCATCTCCGGCGACGTCTCCGTCTTCCCTTCATCTTGCATTTCCTCTCTCATCTCTCCGGCGAACAACGACCGTCCTCACGACTCCGGCGACGAACCGTGCGTGAAGTCCAAATCAGTAACCGGTTTGCTGTTTGTTCATCTTCGTTTTCACTTCATCTTCTTCATTTCTTCGTGTTCTTCATTTCCTCCGTTCGGCTTCTTCATTTCCTACGAACGAACCCTGCGTTCGGCTTCTTCCGTTTTGCTCTTGTTGGACCGTTGGGCTGCTAAAAACAGAACCCTTCCCTGCGTTCGTCTTCTTCACTAGCCATGAAGCACCCTACTGTCCTTTTTCCTTGGTGGATCAATTTGTGAGATTTCAGTTGCTTGAGGTAAAATCCGAAGTCCCATTGATGTACAGATCAAAATAGAAGAGAAGAGAGGTTCATCTTCTCGTTGCAAATCTTCAAATTTTTCATATTCTATTATTTTTCTGCAGTAAATCAGGATATTGGTATTCCAAGATTTCCTTCCTGCAGCCAATCTTCAAATTTTTCATCTTCATCTTCATTGCAAATTTTCAGTTGCTTTATGGTCATCTAAAAATCATGGTTCAAAAAAGATAAAAAAGATAATGTTTTTTTTTTCCTATGCGTGCTACAGATTGATTTGAGCATTTGATTTTATTCTTCTTCATTGCCTTCTTCTTCTTCTTTTTGGTGATGATATTGTACTTGTTCTAGAGATTAGACAATAGTGGAGCTGCCTTCTTTTCCTTTGTATGTTCTACGAACAACATTTTCCTCATCGTTTTTACTTGCTGCAGAAATTAAACAATAGTGAAGTGCTCATTAGGATGAGCCAGATACCTTCTCACCATCACTCTGCAGAAATTTTAATAAATATTTTTCAAAATGCTTTTAAAAACTATATATATATATATATATGTTTTGTAATTTCCTCCATAATTAACGTGCATGTTTGTGGATTGGGCTTTTAAATACTAGGGACAGTGATGGTTGTTCTATTAGCCTTGCCTGAACCATATTATACATACACATATAAGACTATACCACTGTGCATTTAGAAATATTTTGTACACTGTGCTTGAACACATGAAACAAATTTACTTGGGACATCATAAGTGCATCTCCAATACGAGGATTATATTTTTGAAGGAAAAAAAAAATAGTCATGCTATCAATATTAAATAAGTTAGGTCTTACATAATAATTTGTTTGCCCTTTTATTCTTTTTCTTGGGAATTGTTCACTCCTTTTATTTGTTTGATTAATTTTATATTTTGACTTGCAAGTGCCTGGTAGTATGTAAGTTATAGATTAACAAATATAAATAATAAGGAAAAAAGATAAATTTAGGGTGAGCATAGGCCTCACGGTGGAAGTTGTTTCTCACCCCATGTTTAAAGTAAAAGCAAAACAGGTCATTTTCATTCAATACTCCAATAACTCTCTACTTTTGTTTTCTTTTGTTTTCTTTTTTTTTTTTTTTTTGGCTTGAACAATCAACTTTCCACCATATGCCAGCTTGTAATCATGATTAAATAAATCATGAAGTCCAAATCAAATGGAGGTGCCAATTCAATTGATCAATATGTATTGGGTTTAGAATTATATATTGAATATATACCTATCATACAATGCTTAAAAAATAATTGTATTTGTATATAAAGTTTATTAGTTGACAGTGAAATATTTGATGAGTTAGGTACTTTGACTGAAAATGAAATAAAGGTAATAAAGTAAATTTTAATTAGTGTAATGCAATTCTTATTAGTTTGGTGCGTCAGTTTATTATTTCTTATGAAAAAATAAAAGTCTATTTCTTTTCTTTTCTTTTCTTTTTTTTTTTTTTTTTTTTTTTTGCTTGAACAATCAACTTTCCACCATATGCCAGCTTGTAATCATGATTAAATAAATCATGAAGCCAAGCACCATTAGACCACTAGCTAGAATCTTCTACTAATAATAAATTAGTGCAAGAAAGAAGAAATCTTTTATATTATTTAACCTTTGTTGTGAAGTCTAAATCAAATGGAGGTGCCAATTGAATTGATCAATATGTATTGGGTTTAGAATTGTATATTGAATATATACCTATCATACAATGCTTAAAAAATGATTGTATTTGTATATAAAGTTTATTAGTTGACTGTGAAATATTTGATGAGTTAGGTTCTTTGACTGAAAATGAAATAAAGGTAATAAAGTAAATTTTAATTAGTGTAATGCAATTCTTATTAGTTTGGTGCGTCAGTTTATTATTTCTTATGAAAAAATAAAAGTCTATTTCTTTTCCCTTTTGATTGGATCTAATAAATTAAATTCGAATAAGATTGTAGAAATAAAAATGAAATTTAATGTTATAACTGTATTTTTTAAATTATTGAAGGTGCTGAAATTTGTATTCTTGTATAATTTCAAACTACTCATGAAGTGAAAACTCACTAACAAGTGCTGAAATTGAAGTGAAAGAATACAAAGAATAGGCTGCAACTTCAGTTTTGGATTGTTGTAGGAAACTTTATTGAAAGAATCTTATTAAAGTTGTAGATAGAATTAAGGTGATCTAGTATTCTTCTTCTTCTTCTGTTTCTTTTTTCTCTTTATTTTTTTTTATGCACTCCTGTCTTTCTATTCATAACCTTTCTTGTTGTTGTAACCTTTTTTGTTTATTTTTATGGTACTCATGTTTTTATACCTGTATAATTTTGATCGTATGCTTGTAAAAGCAATTTATTGATAGTTTAAGGCTTGAATTTATTTTTTTCTTGTGAAGAAATGAAAGTCATATTTATGCATCTTGGGTTTGGATATAATAGAATAGATTTGAATAAGATTGAAGAAATTAAAATGAAACTTATTATTATAAGAGTTTTATTTAATTTTGACGCTACGTATATTTTTTTATTTGTATAATTTTGATAGTATACATGTAAATGCAATTTATTGACAGTTTGGTGCTTGAATTTATTTTCTTACAAATAAAGGAAAGTCTATTATTTTCTTCAAATATTTTCCCTCTCTTTTCATTGGATCTAATAAAATAAATTTGATTAACATTGAAGAAATTAAAAGGAAAGTTATTGTTATAATTGTTTTTTTCGCTCCGTATATTTTTATACTTGCATAAATGTGACAATATACATGTAAATGTAATTTATTGGTAGTTTGGTGTTCCGTATATGTTTAGATTAGCTATCATGTTCATAATTATTTCTCATATTCTTTTGTTCCTAGATGTGTGTTTTATTTAATTTGTGCTGACTATGTTACTTATTATAATCAGTTTGATTTTGCAATGCTAAAAATTGTAGGAAAAATAATGGACAATAGAATGGTTTCTATTATATGTTACATGAATGGAGAAATGGTAAATGGATCGTATGGAGCTGATTACAGTTGTGGACCGTGTACTGGTATTTTGCTAAAGATGGGAGCCAGCATGAATGATTTGGAAAATATTATCAGGGAGAGATTGTCTATAGATCCTCAATCAAAACAAATAAGTATAATGTATCGTCATCCAATTATTCTAGGAAACGGTGCATGGTATTTCAAGCCCTTGCCAATTTTTGATGATTATAGCATAGCATTTATGTGGCAAATTGTGTCACAGTTTCCCAGTACTAATGCTGTGGAGTTGTATTTGACCATTCGGCCTTTTGCAGCAACTGAAATTCGTGGGCCACAGTTACTGTTACGTGATGATCGCACTCCACCAATAGATCACAATGAATCTGAGGCCAATGCGAATTTAGATAGTGATATTCGGGATGAAATAAGGACTGACGATGTTATTCCTGATATTCTCACTCAATCTCAACCATTTGATGATGACCATGACATAGATAGGCAAGAGGAAGTACATGCTGACGAAGAGGATAATATCGTTGTAAATGAGAGGGTGATGCAAGTTAATGATCTGTCGTTTGATCCGCCTGGCTCATTTGATGATATTATTGATGAGGATGCACCTGATATTGAAGCAGCTACAAGAGTAGGAACTGTGCCTGAATATGAAGTACCGACCCCTATGTACTATAACATTAACTATGATGCAGTTAATGAAACTGCGATGGAACATTTGGCGCGAAGTGGACCAACTACTAATTACGGTGGTGATTTGCATATTGGGTTGAGGTTTAGCACTAAGGAAGAATTACAAAACATAGTGAAACGTTATTGTGTTGAACACCATCATGATTTTACTGTTATTGACTCCGATAAGAAGTCTTGGGCCGTGCGCTGTAAACAAGCTGGTGATGGGTGTGATTGGCAGTTGCGTGCATGTAAAGGAAAATCACACGGTCTTTTTGAAATTACAAAGTATCATGCTACCCATACATGTGTGTACGAGGGATTGTCACAAGATCATTCATAGCTTGATGTAAATTTAATATGTGCAGAAGTGTTCAATTTGGTTCACTGGGAGCCAACTACTTCTGTTGCTATCTTGCACCAAACTGTGAGAGATAAATTTGGATATGATGTTTACTATCAAAGGATATGGAAAGCAAAAAGGAAGGCTTTTGTCAAAATATTTGGTGATTGGGAAACGTCATATGAAATGCTTCATAAATGGAAGGCTGTGCTTGTACAGACTAATGAAGGAACACAAGTTGACTTGGAAGAAGTTCCCCGTGGTTTGGGAATTGTTGTGTTCATGAGATTTTTTTGGGCATTTGGGCCTTGCATTGAGGGTTTTAAATATTGTAGACCCCTTATTCAAATTGATGCAACCCATTTGTATGGAAAGTATCAAGCGAAGCT
>JAJIYU010000893.1:0-42179 GCA_030144865.1 Tinospora cordifolia
AAGCCACTTAGATCATCCAAATCATCTATATATCCCATTATTTAATTTAAGTAATTCAATTTAATTAATTTCTACACATTTATTTAATTTAATTAATTTATACATGTAATGCATATTTTTAATATATGTATATAATTAACACGTACATACACACGTATTCTGTATACATACATATATTTATACACATTATTTCTATTTAAATTAATTTACGTGTTTAATTAAAATACGGAGTGTTACAATCTCCCCAACTTAAGGGATTTCGTCCTTGAAATTTAAATTAAAGGAACATACCTTAAGTAGTGAAAAGATCTGAAAATTGCTCCCGCATCTTATCTTCACGTTCCCAGGTTTGCTCTTCATTATCATGAAATTGCCACTTAACTCTGACTAGCAGAATCTCCTTGTTCCGTAGCTTCTGTACACTTCTGGCTATGATCTGAATAGGCTTTTCTTCATAGGTAGTGTTCTCCCCAACTTGTATCTGTGTTAAATCTAAAACATGTGTCGGATCAGGATAATATTTCCCTAACATAGATACATGAAACACACTATGGACAACGACCAACTGAGGAGGTAGAGCAAGTCTGTATGCCACAAGACCAATCCTCTCTAGGATCCTATAAAGCATGGAGCTAATTTCCCTTTCACTCCAAATCTCATCTGACCTTTTTGAGGGGAAACCTTCAACAGTACCTGTTCACCCACTGCAAACTCTAAAGGTCTGTGCCGATGATCAAAATAGCTCTTCTTCAAATTTTGTCTAATCTGCTTAATCTTTTCTGTGTGATCTGCAATAATCTCTGGCCCTAACAACTGTGATTCCCTAACTTCATACCAGCAAGTCGGAGACCTGCACGGTCGACCATATAAAGTCTCATACGGTGCCATGCTAATACTAGCCTGATAGCTGTTATTATAAGCAAACTCACACAAAGATAAATATTCATTCCAAGTCCCACCAAACTCTAATATACACGATCTGAGCATATCCTCTAACATCTGAATCACCCTCTCGGTCTGACCATCGGTTTGGGGGTGAAATGCTGTACTGAGATGGAGATGGGTAGCAAATCGAGAGTGCATAACCTGCCAAAATCTTGATGTAAATCGCGGATCTCTATCCGACACAATAGAAACAGGCACCCCATGCAATCTCACAATCTCCCGAACATATAACCTGCTCAGACGGTCTATCGAGTATTTGGTGTTCATCGAAAGAAAGTGTGCAAACTTAATCAATCGGTCAACAATAACCCATATGGCATCATATCTACCATGAGATCTAGGTAGTCCAGTGATGAAATCCGTAGTAATATGTTCCCATTTCCATTCTGGAATGGGTACGGGTTGCATCTGACCTCCGGGTCTTTGATGCTCAGCTTTCACTTGCTGGCACACACTACATTTCTGCACATATTCAGCTATATCCTTCTTCATCCCATGCCACCAAACTGTCCTCTTCATATCATGATACATTTTTGTAGACCCTAGATGAATAGTATACTGAGATCTGTGTGCCCTTTCAAGCAATGCTGCCCTTAATTCCCTATCAACAGGTATCCATAATCTTCCTTGATTACGCAACACACCATTAGCACCTCTCTACCAGTCAACTCTATCTGCGTTGTCAGCCCAAGTCTCATACATCGTCAAATCAGGATCATGCTGCTGTAACTCTCTAATCTTCTGAATATGAGAGTTTGTCAACTGAATATGCATCTGAGCACAAATATCAACATGTGGCTCTACAGAGAGAATACTCATCATAGTCACTCTACTTAGAAGTCGCCACTCTTGAGCCATCTAAAAAGCTACTACACTAGTCTCTGCTTGTTTCCTACTCAGTGCATCTGCTACAACATTGGCCTTCCTAGGATGATACTCCAAAGTGAAGTCATAATCCTTTAGGAATTCTAGCCATCTATGCTGCCTCATATTCAGCTCCTTCTGGTCAAACAAATATTTCAGACTATTATGATCAGAATACAGGGTGAACCTTTCTCCATATAGATAATGTCTCCACAGTTTTAACACAAACACTGTTGCTGCTAACTCCAAATCATGCACAGGATAATTTTTCTCATGCACCTTTAGCTGTCTAGATGCATAAGCAATTACCCGACCTTCCTGCATCAATACACGACCCAAACCTGTCAGTGCTACATCTGTATATATCACTAATTCCTTCCCAAGCTGTGGAAGTACTAACACAGGAGCAGTAGTCAACTTCTTCTTCAATTCCATAAAAGCAGCTTCACATGCTAAGGTCCACACAAATGGTACATTCTTCTGAGTCAGCTTTGTGAGTGGAGCAGCTAATTTAAAAAAACCCTCCACAAACTTCCTACAATAGCCAGCTAGACCCATAAAACTACGAATCTCGGTCACTGTAATTGGTCTTGGCCAATTGATAATAGCCTCAACCTTAGTAGAATCAACAGAAATACCCTCTACACTTACTACATGACCCAAAAACTTCACCTCATTTTGCCAAAACTCACATTTGCTAAGTTTAGCATACAATCGGTGCTCCCTTAAAGTCTTCAAAGTGATATGGAGATGTTGCTCATGGTCTTCTCGAGTTTTGGAGTAGATGAGGATGTCATCAATAAACACAATAATAAACTGATCTAGGTATGGCTTAAACACCCTTTGCATTAAGTCCATAAACATAGTAGGTGGTGCATTAGTTAATCCAAAAGGCATTACAAGAAATTCATGATGACCATACCTTGTTCTAAAAGCAAACTTTGGCACATCTTCTTCTCGAACCCTTAACTGATGATACCCAGACCTCAAATCAATCTTGGAAAAGAGCTTAGCACCATTCAACTGATCAAATAAATCATCAATGTGGGGCAAGGGATATTTATTCTTGATAATCACCTTATTCAGCTGACGATAATTAATGCACTAACATAAGCTTCCATCCTTCTTCTTCACAAATAACGCAGGTGGACCCCAAGGTGACATACTTGGGTTAATAAACCCTTTAGTCATCAGCTCCTCTAGTTGCACTTTAAGTTCCTGCAACTCCTTTGGTGCCATTCGATATGGAGGAATGGAAATAGGCTTAGTATTAGGTATCAATTCAATAATAAAATCTATCTCCCGCTTTGGTGGTAACCTGGCAAATCATCTGGAAACACGTCAAGATACTCACCAACTACAGGAATATCAGCTAACTGGACACTTTTTGCCTTTTCCACCATTGCACCAATACCAACCCACATTCCTACTTCTTCATCAGTAGCCATACGACCTCGAGTAGGAAGTTGTGAAGATGTCATACCTCTATACACAAATGAGGGTTGACCTGGTATCTGAAAGACTACTCTTTTAGAAAAGCAGTCAACACATGCATGATAGGCTGCCAACCAATCTATACCTAAAATAGCATCAAATTCTAGAAATTCTAGAACTTTGAAACACACAATCATTTCATGATTGTCATATTTCAACACAATTTTCACACACCATATTTGGATATATTCTCTCCCCAGTTGTTGTGCTCAAAATCAGAGGTGTGCTAGTCCTAACAGGTGATAAATGCAATCTATCTACCATGTGACCAGCAATAAAAGATAAAGTCGATCCAGCATCTATCAACACATACATAGGAGTGTCACAGATATCGATAATACCTTCAATGAGCTATTTGCTGGAGTCAGGATCAAGCTCTATTACTGCTCTTGCCTGCTCACGTATCCCCGCAGTAGTTCCACCTCCCTGGACAGTAGAAAATCTCTGGGGTGCAGCTTGTGGACATTGAAAAACTCTATGTCCTGCCATCCCACACCTGTAACAAACAAATGGTGGTCTACCTGATCTAGAAGCAAAAGATGCAACGTGAGACCCTGTACCTCCTACTGCCATATAAGGTCTTTTCTCAGTCTGCTACTGTGGCCTCCTTGGTTGTGATACACCTCTCCCTGCCATATATGATGCTGGTGGTGGTGTAGGCTCTGTCACAACTAGAGCTGCAGATGCCTCCATTTTGCTACCATGACCACTCTATTTGGGCTTCTCATTGGGTATAGGCCTTCTCTTATGATAATATGGCTTCCCTGACATAGCTGGACTCATCTGACCTATTGGTGCACTCTGTGTGGTAGATGATGTCACTGTCATCCCTGTAGCAGCAGCTCTCCTCATCCAAGCATTAGCTTGGGCAGTCTCAAAATCCCCAGCCTGTCTGGTTGCTTGCTCATAAGTCTGTACCCCTGCTAACGCTAACCCCTCACGGATGCGATCACAATACCCGTCTCTAATCCGTTGCATCTGGAGCTCATCTGTAGCTACCATCTCAGGAGCAAATAAATCTAATCGATTGAACTCCTTCTCATACTCCCGAACTGTCATATTTTCCTATGTAAGATGCATAAATTCATTTCTTTTCTTGTCCTTCTCACACTTAGGATAGAATTCTTCATAAAATAATTCTTTGAACTTAGTCCATGACTTAACCTCCACACCTCTTGTGGCCCTCCGTCTTCAACAATCATCTGCTTTATCAACCAACTTGAATCTAGCCAGTTTCAACTTTTCTGCATCTGAAGCCTACATATCCTCAAAGATGGTTTCCATCCTGTTCATCCACCTTTCCGCAGTTTCAAGATCAAGTCCACCTGGAAACTCAATAGGACCCCTATGCTTAAAAGCCTTCATTACTTTCTCATATCTATCTTTCTCAACAGTAGGACCCATCGGTGCTGCCACTTCAGCCTGGACTAGCACGGGATCAACAACTGGTTCAGTTCTACCTCTCACAGGAACACTAGCACTACTCTGCTCTCCTTCCGCTGGCGCATTCTGTGGAACTGGTCTGTTACCCTGCATCTGTGCCAATAGAGTAGCTAGCAGTGCCTGTTGCTGTTGCTATGAGGCAAGTATAGCTTCCAATGTCTGATTCAACTTTTCATTATGATCCATGGCTGATCTTGCTTGTGTTTCCCTTCAACACTGAAATTTACAAGCAAATAAAACTTGTCAAGATCAAATCCATGGTATTTATTAGCCTAAATTAGCTATCAATATCAATACCCATATAAGCAAATGTAACAGCATATAAGACTTTTATCTTTTAAAGCTTTTAAAATTCAAAGCTCTGATACCAATATTGTCGCAACTCACTTCACAAAAGTAACGTCACGACCGACACATAATACCATATACGCTAAATCTATGTATACAATACTATGTCAGCCTCTCACAGTTAATCCTACTCAATATCCCTACAAAAATTTTGACTTATCTCAATAAATTCATCACCTAATAAACACATTATCAATCCACAATTTACAACAAGTAATATTAAACCACAAGTTTTCATCAACCATACCTCATAATTCATAACTTACAAAGATCCACTCTTAACTAGTGTAACCATATCCAAATTCCTCTAATGATATTACATATATAGTGATAATTATAACTATACAAAAGTACAACCCACGCAAAATACTTAAACCTACGCACCCAGCAATGACTGAAGAGTCAACTATCCTTCTTGTGCGGGTTTCTTCCCTTTCTTATCTATTCCAAAAATGTTAAAAATTAAGTGAGCCACAACATGCCCAGTGAATATTCTTTATCTAAGGCATTTAGATGCATTTAAATAAACATGCAAATTCTCAAATTAAATAAAACATTCAAATTCAGCATACTCATTTACAAAATACATAAATGCATTTAACATAGTGCTCATGCAAATTTAAAACAATCATGCACCTCCTTATCCTTCTATTTAAAATAATTATGCATATCCTTATCCTTCCAGATCTAGAGTCAGTCTCACTTCTTGTTTGGCCTCAACAAAAGTATACTGCAGCTCCGATTTTCCCCATTTCTGACTCATTTCGAGGATTATCACATAGAAAAAGGCTGATACTTATCATCGCTCAGTCTCATAGGATTATCACATAAAGAAGTATTATTCCCTATGGCTCAGTCCATCGAAACGATATCATATTTTAGATCTGTTCTTGCAAATCCAAAACACGTTGCCATGTAAATAAAATTTCATGAAAGCCAAATCAAATGCAACATATGCTCATATCAATAACATGCTTACAGTCAAACCATTTTTTTTATCTACAACGTCATATAAATAACAAAGATAAAGAAATACTCGCAGAATACCAATACTAAATCCCGTTGGCACGTAACTCACTCTCTGGTAAATAACCAGCCTTTCCAACCTTTACTGTAAAATTCAATAATATATAATCCATCATTTCATATCATATAAGGTGCATCCATTCATGTTTAAGAAAAATTAGAAGTTTTAGACATAAAACAATATTCTCCGAAATATCCAAAAATAAATATTACTCACCAAAATTATAGTCAATCAATTTCTAGTGTCCACTTCAACCTCTACACTCAATTCACCAAAATTATCCTATCAAAAATAATTTCAAAAGCACCAATCAAATTCAAATTCATTTCTATAATCAATTTCTAATGTATTTATTTCTCATTTTTAATCATATACGCACATCAGACCTCCCGTATTGATGCGCATTGACTCGAATAATCTCAATAATCATAAACTAATTTTCTACTCATACAAAATATTTTTACTGCAGAAAATAACTTAAATAGGTTTTTAAATCATATTTTTCATAATTTTCTATATTTTTTTTCTTAAAAAACTCATTGCTCATTCTTTCACCAAAATTCCAATTGATATCCAAAATTCATAATTTTGGTGTCGATAGGTGCGTATTTTCGTTCTCTACATTTCTATAGGTCTCAATCAGAGTTTTGTTTGGGTTTAACATACCCAAAAACCTATCAAAAGGTTATAAAACTTTGAGTATTTATTTTAAAATCTACAAGGTAAACTAACACAATCTAACCACATATCTGAGATCTACTTATCGTCAGGAGTGTTTTGGTATAATTTTTCTTGAGTTTTACTCACTACAGGAAAATACCCCATTTTTGGGTACAATTATAAAATACTGCCTAAAGTAAAAATTACACCCCTAAGATTATAGTACTCTGCTTATATAGTATTTTTGTAACTAAAATTTGAAAAAATACCTTGCCTGCACGACGAATCCGGCGAGAACACGGACGATTTCCTTTTCTTTTCCTTTCGTTTTCGTTCTCTACAGTTCGTGTTTGGTTTGCACGTTCTAGAAATGGTTAGCTTAATTAAAGAATGAAGAAAAGAAATACTAAGTAAAGTAAATGTCTTCACCGCCCACCGTATATGTCTTCATTTGCTAACCATTCACGTGACCACTTAACATCTGTAGCTCCCTCCAAATACCAACCGTCCCATATTACAATAGCTTTTACTTATCCCAATTCACCAGCCACTCAACCATTTTACCCCACACACACACACACACACACACACACACACACACACACACACACACATATATATATATATATATAAAGCTGCTGGTTGTTAACCAAAGTCATGCTCCCTTTTGACCAATATATATATACATTACCCGCTACTAATTTTGATATGCACCATCCAACTATTGTAATATGTAGATAACCACCTTGGTTTTAATTATCCAAATTTATATCATTATCATTCTCCACCGTTATTTCAAAAGCATTCATGCCATGAATTTTAAAACCAAACTCCCCACATTTATATAATTTATTTGCTCCCACTAATAACCTTAGTTCACACACACACACACACACACACACACACACACACATATATATATATATATATATGTGTGTGTGTGTATATTTATATATATTTCCAATTTAACCCAACTTCTCAAATATTATTCTCACCAATATATATGCTACCCCATCCATATATATGTATTTTCAATTCAATTTTTTTTCCTAAGCCACTTAGATCATCCAAATCATCTATATATCCCATTATTTAATTTAAGTAATTCAATTTAATTAATTTCTATACATTTATTTAATTTAATTAATTTATACATGTAATGTATATTTTTAATATATGTATATAATTAACACGTACATATACACATACTCCGTATACACATATATTTATACTCATTATTTCTATTTAAATTAATTTACGTGTCTAATTAAAATACGGAGTGTTACACATGTGCACCTTGGAGCAGGTTGCACACAGACAGTTGTCGGATGACTTGACGGTTACTGGAAGTTCTACATGCGTAGGAGCATGGCAGAACAGGGAATGACACAGAGAGGGGGTTGGGACGGGTAACCAACCACCCATGGACATGGACACAAGCATGCTCGCCACCTCGGGAGGAAGTTACCAGCAGTTGAGCTCAGTTGGGGAACTACCTAGGACATGTGGCACGAGATAGCACACCAGAGAAGTTATGGAACCGTCCATAACTTCCCCACGAACAGAAGATCATGGGAGCACCTTGGAACAGTTATGCTAACTATTAGGGATAGGTGTACCACAGACAAGATGCTCACAGAAAGGTGCTACTCGGATGCTGACCAAGGAAGTTATGGAAACTGTCTATAACTTCCTAAGGACAGGTGTTACTCGGATGGCTGATCAAGGGTAAATTATGGGAACCGTCCATAACTTCCCAGAGACAAATGTCACTCGGATGCTCACCCAGGGAAGTTATGGAAACTGTCTATAACTTCCCCCATGGACAGATGGCATGGGGATGACCATTAGGGAAGTTATGGAACTGTCCATAACTTCCTAGAATCATTGGCATATGGTGTGTATTTGTAAGGGCAATTTTCTATATAAACCCATAGGCTGTACTCAGACAAGTCAGCCCAGATTACCTTGTAACTAGATTACTTGAGTAAAAAAGAGTTGTCTTTGTGCCTATCTATGTGTGATGATCCGTTTATACTCTATACAGTGGGACAACGCCTTGTTGCCTAGTTGTTGTTGCTTTGAAAGTTGGCTTTCGGTTGCTGATCTAGAGTGACACTTTGGTGCACTCACAAGAAGGACGTGGTTCACAAGTGACCAACCCCGAATAGCAGTTATCAGCCCGCACACGGTTGATATTGTAGCAAAAAATTTTCGGATATCCGTCGTACTTGTAACAATTTGGTATCAGAGCCACGAAAGATGGCTACTGGTAGCACACGAGAGGTGATTGACAACTTGAATGAGAGGATTGCAGAACTTGAATGAGCATTGGCAAATATTGTTTAAGCAAGTTCTGGTTTTAGAGTCGAGAACCCCGAAACGAATATTCTGAGTTCCAGACTTGATGTCTTAGAGTCTCGTATGATGGAATGGGAAACTAAGTGGGAAGAGATGGTAGCAGACGTTCGAGTCATGGGGAACCTATGCACAGACATGGCTCAGACTGTGGCAACTGATATCGGAATACTGAAATGTGTTGTGAGTAAAGTTCCTTAAGGTTCGAATGTGCCAAAGACCAAAGTCCCAGAACCTAAGGCATTCAGTGGAACATGGAATGCCAAAGAACTGGAGAATTTCCTTTGGGATATGGAACGGTATTTTACTACTATTCGTACCCCAGAGGAACAAAAGGTGGGCTTGACGGCAATGTACCTGACAGGAGACGCAAAGTTTTGGTGGCGAACCAGAGTGGATGATGATGCTACAGTAGGACGTCCCAAGATTGAAACATGGGAGACCTTGAAGAAGGAACTGAAGGATTAGTTCCTCCCTACTAATGCTGCCTGGCTTGCCCGGGATGCCTTGAAGAAGCTGAAGTAGACTGGCACAGTGAGGGAATACGTTAAATGGTTCTCCTCACTAATACTAGACATCAAAAATATGTCCGAAGATGACAAGCTATTCAATTTCACGTCTGGGTTGCAATTATGGGCCCAGGCTGAGTTGTGGAGGCAAGCAGTCAAGGATCTTCCTTCTGCTATTGTTGCGGCGGATGCGCTAGTAGACTTTAAAGCAACATCTTCATCATGCAGGGAAGACTAAGTCCAAAGAAAAGAAGTTCTCCAAGGAAGGCAAGAAGGGAACCTCTGGGAAGACATCCTCTTCATACAAGAAGGAGGACAAAAAGGTGACAAACCATGAAGGACAGTCCAGTAAGAACTCGAACCAGGGGTGTTATATCTATAATGGGCCTCATCGAGCTCGTGACTGCCCTAAGAAGGAGAGATTGGCGGCGTTGATAGCTGAAGAAGAAAACCCTACTGACCAAGTACATGTCAATCCTTTAAGATTATTGAATGCCAGTCAACAGTAGGCAAAGACCCTGGACAACAGGTTGATGTATATGGAGGTCGTGATCAACCAAAGCTGTCTAGTCTTGTCAATGGTTGATACAGGTGCCACGCACTCGTTTATTGACGTCCCTTTGGCAGAAAACCTTGGGTTAACTCTCACACAGAACCCGGGCCGAATGAAATTGGTAAATTTTGAGGCAAAGCCTATTAAAGGCGTGGCAAAGGGAATGGAGATCAAAATCAAGGAATGGTCAGGTATAGCTAACTTCATGGCTGTTCTGCTGGATGATTTTGATATTATTCTGGGTAACGATTTCTTGCAGGCTCAGAATATCACTGTGATGCCTTCGATGAAGGGATTGTTCATCAAGGACAAAGCAAAACCTTGCTTTGTGTCTGCTTAGAAAGGGGAAAGGAAACTGTCCCCTGAAGCCGTACCCATGTTGTCGGCAATTCAAGTTAAAGATGGCCTATGAAAGGGTCATCTAACTTATGTGGCTGCCTTGTTGGAGGTCAAGGAAGGAAAAGTCATAAAAGTCCCCGAACAAGTTGTTGCTATGCTAAAAGAGTTCGAAGATGTGATGCCCCCTAAGTTGCCAAAGAATTTGCCTCCAATGAGGGATATAGATCATGCTATTGAACTAGTAGATGGTGTTTGAGCCCCTGCACAAGCTCCTTACCGGATGGCGCCCAAGGAGCTCGAAGAACTGTGAAAGCAATTAAAGGAGTTAATGGAGGCAGGATAAATTCAACCGTCCAAGGCCCCATTTGGAGCGCCTGTGCTATTCCAACGAAAACAAGATGGACCGTTGCGGATGTGTGTCGATTACAGGGCCTTGAATAAGCTTACCGTAAAGAACAAGTATCCAATTCCACTTGTTGCAGAACTGTTCGACCGGTTAGCCAAAGCCAGGTTCTTCACAAAATTGGACTTATGTTCAGGATATTATCAAGTTTGAATTGCTGCGGGGGACGAACCAAAGATGGCAATGGTAACAAGGTATGAATCGTTTGAATATTTGGTGATGCCTTTTGGCCTCACCAATGCTCCTGCTACCTTTTGTCACCTAATGAATAGTATGCTTCATGACTTCATTGACAAGTTTGTGGTAGTTTATCTGGACGACATAGTGATCTACAACCAAACTCTTGAAGACCATGTAAAGCACATCAGAATGGTTCTTACCAAACTAAGGGAGTTCTAACTGTATGTGAAGAAGGATAAATGTGAGTTTGCTTAGGAAACTGTCACATTTCTCGGGCACATGATCAGTGAAGGGAAACTGAGGATGGATCAGAAGAAGGTACAGGCGATTACAGAATGGCCTACACCTTCTAAGGTACCTGAACTTCGCTCTTTGCTTGGTTTAGCTAACTATTACAGGAGATTTATCGTTGGCTACTCCAAACGGGTTGCTGTTCTCACAGACTTGCTGAAGAAATACAAGCCTTGGAACTGGGGAGAAGCTTGTGACCAAGCAGTGAAGGAGTTGAAGGAAGCCATTTCCTCTGAACTTGTATTAAACTTCCAGACTTCGAATTACCATTCGAAGTTCATACTTATGCCTCAGACCGAGCCATTGGAGGTGTTCTAGTTCAAGAAGGGCACCCTGTTGCTTTTGAAAGTTGGAAGTTGAATGAAGCAGAACAACGGTACCCTGTACATGAGAAAAAGATGCTGGTAATTATGCATTCCCTGCGTACCTGGCGACACTATCTGTTGGGAACGAGCTTTGTTGTAAGAACAGACAATGCTGTTGTTACTTACTTTCTGACCCAAAAGAAGTTGACCCCTAAACAAGCTCGTTGGCTGGATTTGTAGCAGAATTCGACATGCAAATTGAGCACAAACCAGGAAGGCTCAATTCGGTACTAGATGCATTAAGTCAAAAAATGGTGGCTAAAACATTGGCAGCCATCACTACTATAGAGACGGATTTCTTCTTGAAGATCAAGGAACAAGGTGTTAAAGATAACACTTACCAGAGGCTGGCTCAGCAAGTCAAAGAAGGGGTCATATGAAGGTTCTGGTTGGAGGACGGACTATTCTATGTGAAGGGTGGCCTACTCTTTGTTCCAGTAGGAGGGAACTTAAGGACAGAACTACTAAGGGAAACACATGACTCACGATGGGCAGGAGGACACCCGGGTGTGGAGCGAACCTTAGCATTACTATCTCGGTCTTATTTCTGGCCGAAGATGGAAGAGGATGTGGAAGCCTACGTAAAGACTTGTCTAGTTTGTCAACTAGACAAGACTGAGAAGGGGAAGGCAGTGGAACACTTGAACTGCTGCCAGTTCTCGAGAGGCTATGGAGAAGCATCTCCATGGATTTTATCACTAGATTGCCTAAATTTCAGGGATATCGGTCTATCTTTGTGGTGGTAGATAGATTTTCCAAGTATGCTATCTTCATCCCAGCCCCTCATGCCTGTACTGCTGATGTTGTTGCTGAATTATTCTTCAACAATGTGGTAAAGTGTTGGGGAATCTCGGAGGACATTATTAGTGATCAGGACACTAGGTTCACCAAGCGATTTTGGACTACATTGTTCGAACTTCTGGGATCAGAATTGAAGTTCTTCACAACAAGTCACCCCCAGACTGATGGACAAACAAAAAGGGTGAATGCATTACTGGAGGAATACTTGAGGCATTTTGTGAATGCAAGCCAGTCGAATTGGGTAAAGCTGCTGCCTATAGCCCACCGGATTGAGCCCATTTGAAGTTGCCACTGGACAACAACCCCTTACTCCCCACGAAGTTGCTAAATAGAAGGTCTTGGGAAGGAGCCTGACAACTTTTAGATTTGCAAGGCAAAAATAGGAAATGCTAGAGGAAGCAAAGGATAGCCTCTCTAAGGCTATCAGAAGGATGAATAAGTATACTGACCAACATCGGAGGGAACTCAATTTCAATGTTGGGAATAAGGTATTATTGAAGGTACCACCCCAAATCTAAAAACGGGTTAATAGCAAGATTGTTCATAGGAGCTTGCTCCCGAAGTATGATGAACCTTTCGAGGTAATGAAGAAGGTGGGATGAGTAGCTTACAGATTGAAGCTACCAGAATGCCTTAAGATCCATCCCACTTTTCATGTGAGCTTTTTGAAGCCCTACCATGAAGACTTGCTGAATCCAGATAAACAAGTCTCGAAATGAGCCCTGCCCACCATTAGGGTTCAATTCGAAAAGGAAGCTGAAGCCATACTTAACAAGAGGGTCATGGGCCAAAGCAAGAAAACCCGAAGGATCTTCTATCTAGTTTAATGGAAAGGGTCACCAGCGTCTGAAGCATCATGGGAAAGGGACACTACCCTATGGCAATTCGAAGACCTAATCAACCAGTACCTTGCCTAGCATTCGTCGAGGATGACGAATGGGACTGGTGGGGGAGGTCTATTAGACCCTTGAACCAGATCACCAAATGATGCTTAGCTTGGTAGGCCAAGGGCTAAGCGCATGTGCACCTCGAAGCAGGTTGCACACAGATAGTTGCCGGATGACTTAATGGTTACTGGAAGTTCTGCATGCGTAGGAGGATGGCAGAATAGGGAATGGCACAGAGATGGGGTTGGGACGGGTAACCAACCATCCATGGACGTGGACACAAGCATGTTCGCCACCTCGGGAGGAAGTTACCAGCAGTTGAGCTCAGTTGGGGAACTACCTAGGACATGTGGCACGAGATAGCACACCAGAGAAGTTATGGAACCGTCCATAACTTCCCCACGAACAGAAGATCATGGGAGCACCTTGGAACAGTTATGCTAACTATTAGGGATAGGTGTACCACAGACAAGATGCTCACAGAAAGGTGCTACTCGGATGCTGACCAAGGAAGTTATGGAAACTGTCTATAACTTCCTAAGGACAGGTGTTACTCGGATGGCTGATCAAGGGTAAATTATGGGAACCGTCCATAACTTCCCAGAGACAAATGTCACTCGGATGCTCACCTAGGGAAGTTATGGAAACTGTCTATAACTTCCCCCATGGACAGATGGTGTAGAGATGACCATCAGGGAAGTTATGGAACTGTCCATAACTTCCTAGAATCGTTGGCACATGGTGTGTATTTGTAAGGGCGATTTTCTATATAAGCCCATAGGCTGTACTCAGACAAACCAGCCTGGATTACCTTGTAACTGGATTACTTGAGTAATAAAGAGTTGTCTTTGTGCCTATCTGTGTGTATTGATTCGTTTATACTCTATACAGTGGGATAATGCCCTGTTGCCCAGTTGCTGTTACTTTGAAAGTTGGCTTTCGGTTGCTGATCTAGAGTGCGACTCTAGTGCACTCACGGGAAAGACGTGGTTCAGAAGTGACCAACCCCAAATAACAGTTATCAGCCTGCACAGGGTTGATATTGCAGCAAAAAATATTAGGTTATCCATCTTACCTATGACAACTAGGGACAAACTCCATCGTTCCAATCTTCATAGCACACATAGTGATCCCTTGTGGGATACTACGTCTTTAGAATCTTCATTAATCTTTTGTTATGTGTAAAACATAGCATTCATGTATGTAAACTAAATATAAACATCAATTAAACATATAAGCATAGTTACATCATATCATGGAACATAACATCACAAATCATACACCTTTACATGTAAGCCTAAGCATGCATATTCTACATCGCATGTATAATGATAGATCATAAATATTCAAAACATGACACACATGCAAACCATATTTAAATCAAAAAATAAATTAAAATCAAAAATCATATCCACCTTCTATGCTTAATCTTCTAATTCCAACTCCTCTGTTGAATCTCCTTCGAGCACAAAATTTGTACAGAACTTCGTGTCTCCACCTTCTTGCTACTCTAATTGTTGTTTAGAATAACAAAAGAAAGACAAGATATCAAGAAGGAGACAGAGAGAGCAAGAAAAGACAACTGGTTTAGTTCTTGCAAGGATAAAGAGAATGAGGGCCCAAATAGGGTTTGTATAGAGTTCTACTAGGTAGGAACTTACAAGTTTGGGATGTTCCCAATGCAGGAAACGTGCTAATTTTCCCATTTTTCGTGCTCCCCACACATGAGAATTAGTAAGTTGTGTTTTAGGGTTTTGGGGGCTTTTTCTCACACAAATAACTATTTTTTTTTCAAAAATTTAGTTGCACTGCCACGACAAAGAAAGTGGTTACCACGGTAGTCGTTCACAATGACCTCTTTTTTAATTTTTGTGCAAAATGCCACATTATCGCAATAATGTTTTCACTATCATGGTAGCCTAGCTCAAAATATGTTTTTTTTTCTTTTTTCCTATATTTTTGCATACCTTTTTATATGTTGAAATATACCTCCATTGCAGCAAAATTTCCATAAAATTGTCAAAGTTGAATTTTTTTTCATACAAATCTTCGGGGTATTACAACCACAACCCACACCCCCCTTAAAAGAAATTTCGTTCTTCAAAATTGCACTAGTTTACTCTGGTGTCGTTCAGTCACACACTTCTAGGAAAGAGGTATGGGTACTTAGTCGTCATCTCACTTTCCAGCTCCCAAGTGGCCTCTTCTACCCCATGATGTTTCTAGAGAACTTTGACTAAGGGGATGTCCTTCATTCTTAAGTTTTATACCTTACGATCGAGGATCCTAATTGCCGCTTCTTCATATGTGCCATCATCTTAGATGTCCACTTCCTCCCATTGGATTATGTGAGAGGGATTGGGTTCATACTTCCATAGCATTGACACATGGAATACGTTGTGAATTGAGAACATTCTGTTTGGTAGATCTAATTCCTAGGTGCATTCTCTGATTCTTCTAAATATTTCAAATGGGCCAATAAATCTGGGTGATAGCTTTCCTTTGTATCCAAACCTCTTGATTCTTTTCTAAGGGCTTAACCTTAAAAACACTTTATCACGTGCCTAAAACTTAAGGGGCCTTTTCCTTTTATCAACATAACTCTTTTGTCTATTTTGTGTCGCAACCAATTTCTTTTGTATTTTTTTTTACTTGATTGTTCATCTCCTCCACTAAATCTGGCCCAATAAGCACGTGGTCCTAAAGTTCAACCCAATAGGTCAGTGATCTGTAGGACTTCCCATAGAAAGCTTTATACGGAGCCATCTTTATACTTGCGTGATAACTGTTGTATAAGCAAACTCTGCTAGGTGTAGGCACTTGCTCTAATTTCCTTCGAAATCAAAGATGCAAGACCTGAACATGTCTTTTAGTGTTTGGATGACTTTTTTAGACTAACCATCAGTTTGAGGATGGAAAGCAGTGTTTATGGTGAGTCTAGTGCCTAACTCCTAGTGTAGACTCTACCAGAACTATGATGTGAATCAAGAGTCTCTATTTGACACTATGGTCTTAGGCACACCATGAAGTCGTACTATTTGACTCTGCCAACTTATTGACTTGGTCTATGGATCTAATGGGCAAGAAATAAGCCACCTTAGTGAGACAATCAATAATCACGTACATAGTATCCTCTCCTTTCTGGTTTCGACGTAATCCACTAACAAAGTCCATGACAATGTTATCCCACTTCTATTCAGGGATTGAGAATGGTCTGACATTTCAGTGGGTTTTCTATGCTTTACCTTTACTTGCTGACATGTTAGGCACTTGGAGACATATCTAGCTACATCTTTCTTCATTCCTTGCCACTAGTAGGTACTTCTGAGGTTTTGATTCATCTTGTCACTGCCTGGATGCTTCGTGTACTTGGTCTAATGGGCTTTGTCTAGTATGGTTTGCTTGCTCTGTCCATTTAGAGGCAAACAAATTCAATCTCCAACCCTTAGGGTATTTCCAGCATCCATCCTGAAGTTAGTATGCTTACCCTATTCAATTTCTTCTATCAAGCTTGTGAGCTACTTGTCCTGCCTTTGTTCATCCTTGATCTAACGTAGAAGATCTAGTTGGCAAGTCACGTTGTAAAGATAAAACTAGCTTCTCATCTAAAGCCATGCCTAGGTTAAAATCCTTACTTAACTGATACGTCTGACCCTTTTCCTTCTCCTATTTGTTAAATTTCCTACTAAAAGCATTATTCACCACATTGGCCTTCCTTGGATGGTAGTGTAGTTGGAAATCATCGTTCTTAAGGGACTCCATCTATCTTTACTGCCTAAGGTTCAACTCCTTTTGAGTGTAGATATGTTTCAGGTTCTTATGGTCAGAAAATAGGTCAAACTTCTCCCATAGAGGGAATGTCTCCAAAACTTTAGGATAAATACAATAGCCACCAATTCTAAGTCATGGGTGGGGCAATTTTGATTATGGATCTTAAGGTGTCTTGATACATATGCAACAATCTTTCCTTCTTGCATTAAGACTACACCCAATCTATTTTATAAGGCATCCGTATGCAGAACATATTCAATACCATGCGTAAGAGTGACTAAGATGGGGGTCGTACTCAATCTCATCTTCAATTCTTGGAATGATTGTTCACACTTCACATCCCAACTAAACTTTACTCCTTTTCTGGTTAGTTTGGTCATGGGTTCGGCTAACTTGGAGAAATCTCAGAGGAATCTTCAGTAATATCCAGCTAGGCCTAAGAAACTTCTAATCTTTGTAATTGTCTTTAGTTGCTTTGAGTCTATGACAACTTCCATCTTCTCTAAGTCTATAGAGATGTCTTCTGCTAATACTACATGGCCAAGGAACTTGACCAACTTCATCTAGAATTCACACTTGCTGAACTTGGCCAAGGAACTTGACCAACTTCAACCAGAATTCACACTTGCTGAACTTGGCTTACAACTTGTATCTTTTAAGGGTTTCCAACACAATCCTCAAGTGTTCTAAGTGTTTAGCTTTTGACTTAGAGTAAATCAAGATGTTGTTTACGAATAACACTACAAACTGATCAAGGTATTGCCAAAACACTTGGTTTATTAGATCCATGATTGTTTCTGGTCCATTGGTCAAACTAAATGGCATCACCATGAACGCAAAGTGTTCATACCACGCCCTAAAAGCTATCTTGTGTATATTTGACTCTTGGATTCTCAATTAGTGATATCATGATCTAAAATCAATCTTAGGAAAATGAGTGGCTCTTATCAATTGATTGAACAGGTCATCCACCCTTGGTAGGGGGTCTTTGTTCTTCATTGTCGCCTGATTCAATTTTTGACAGTCAACACATAATCTCATTGATCCATCTTTCTTCTTTACGAATAGCAATGGAGTTCCTCATGATGATTCACTTGGTGTGACGAATCCTCTCTCTTAGAGCCCATCTAGCTGATATTTTAACTCAATCAGCTCTACTAGTGCCATTTTATAGAGAGGTATGGCTATGGAGTTAGTTCCAAGGTAAACTTCGATCTTGAATTCTACTTCTCTAGTAGGTGGCAGTCTAAATAAGTCATCTGGAACACATCTTCATATTCTCGAACTACGTCGAAGTTCTAGATTCCTCCCTGCCCTATAGGATCCTCCTCTAAGAGTTTCTTGAGTCCATCTTTCTTTCTTAAGCAATTTAACAAGGCTATCATCAGGAATTTAGATCATCTCTGCACATCACCATCAATTCTGTAGTTTTCTCTCAAAGGTAATGCTATCGTTACTCATTAGGACAATTTATTTGTGCCTGACACTAGTTTAACCAACGCATCCTCAAGATTACATCATATTCGTAAAATGAAAGCACATAGAGGTTGACTAAGATCAATTTTTCTTTAAACCTAAGGTCACAACTACACATTCTTTTTGAGGTGATGGTAGTTCCTATGGGTGGGGATACATTTTGCAACCTGTCTGCTAGTTTTTCAGCAACAAAAGAGTTTGTAGCACCCGAATCAAACAACACTTTCATAGCAACATTAAACAATAGGAATGTACCTTCTACAGTAGGGACTTCATCCTCAAGGCCATTAGCAACTGCAAACACTCTGGCCTGGTTCTGCCCTTGGTTAACATTCTGTCGCACTTGAGGTTGACCATTTCTTCTTTTGCCTTGATTGTTTTGTAGTTGTTGTTGAGGGGCTTGAGTTGGTGCTCCTACAGGGCAATTATTTGTTATGTGTCCCCCTGTCTACAAAGGAAACATAGTCCCTGCCTCTTCACATAATCCTTTTGTTCCTCCTTAGCGTTGTTGGGTTGCACTTATTGTTGAGTCTAAAACGCTTTTCCACCATTTTTGTTCTGCTTCTTCTAAGTTCTCTAGTAATCTTGGTTATTACTTGGTCTCTTGTTTCTTTTCTTCAACTTTTGTTCAAAGTTGAGTTCTTGCTTTAGTAGCCATGCCTTTTCTATGACGTCCCTATACGTCTTTAGGCCCATTGGTGTTAACACTTTTTGAATCTCGATCTTGAGATCCTTCGCAAATCTGTTGGCTTTCATCTTTTCTTCCCTAATCAGTTCCAGTGAGAACTTGGCCAATTTGGTAAACCTTGTCTCATATTATGCTATAGTCATATCTTTCTGAGTCAGCCCGATGGACTTAGATTGCATCTGCTTCTACGTAGCCTCTAGGAAGAACTTCTCATAGAACACTTCCTTAAACTCTTCCCAGTTCATGTCTCTAATATTGATGTTTGGATTTGCCTTCAACATGCGCCACCAACCCTTAGCTAGTTCTTTAAACTTATGGGTAGCTAATGCAACTCTACGGGAAGTCGTTGCCCCTAACACATCCAGATGTTCATCAAGTTTATGGTACCGGTGTCTGTCAACATGCAATTAAATGTGTCATCAAATTGAGATGGGCAGAGTTTTTGCAACTCCATCAACATGTCTTTTTGTTCCTTATCCTCAATGCCATCTTTTGCCCGCTGACGAACTAGAAACTCAGGTACAAGCACTAGCTACTGCATCGGGATCTACTCTTGTATCAATGCCTACGACCCCGCTTGTGGCAACATCTGAGGTAGTGCCCTCATAATCTACTCCATAACTCTCTTGGTGATCTCTGTTAACAACTCAGGAGTCAGCATATTCTCAATTTAAGCCTCAGCAGTAGAAGTCTGTGCCTCTTGTACTCATAGTTCGGTCTTGTCTGATGTAGTAGAATTGGTAGCATATCTCTTGGATCCAGCCATTATCTGCAAGCCAAAAGACATTTTAATATCTAATAAGGTATCACAACAAAAAGTTTCGAGAAAATTATAATATTGGGTATGCCACTTGTTTTTGGGATCAGTGCAAGTGTACAGGATCGCAATAGTAATATATGATGAAATACTAGATATCGTCCTATAGGAACAACTTGTGGTTAAAATCTTACATCCCAATTTGTTTTTAATCTTAACTTTATTAAGGCTTAAAAATGAAGATTCAATACTTCAAACAAAATTTAAAAGGAAAATAAACAATTTTTGATTTGAAAATTGTATTAATTAAGATTCTAGTATAGTAAAATATCATGTATTCACCTTTATCTTCATTTCAATTAATCTAAATTCTATTCTACTATGTTATAGCACTAGTAATTAAAACCTTTTCTCAAGGCACCTTGATCCTATCAGTTTCTTCCCTAATACCCCCCTCGAGGCTTATAGTTAACAAACCAATGCGATAAACATAGAAATCATGCGCAACCTCGTATAAAATCAACAACCTCTCAGTCAGTTGATTTTGATAGGTCTAGACTCTAATTATCCAATCGCTAAACTTCTCTCTCGAGTTAGTTTAACAATTTGAAATCAGTTTATAGGTGGCCAATCAATAAAAGCATTAAAAACACAAAATATAAAACAATATCTCAAAATAAATTAATTAAAACAAAAATCAAAAGTTCTTACAATCTAAATTATATCCTAGAAATTAAAACTTCGCTAGATATAGTAGAGAAATCACAAATCAAAGAGTGGAACAAAGAGAAAATCATACAAGAAGCTTGATCTTGTTCTTTAATTCTTCTTCCTTGTTTTGCTTTTTCTTCCCCTCTGGCTGTCATATTAGTAAAACTATCAACCAAATTCTCCCTCCAAAACCTATTACAAATTTCCTATTTATAATATTGTTAAAAAAACTACAAAATTGTGTGTTTCTAAACCCTAAAATATCATATTTAATCGCATTATCGCGGTAATACTCACGATAATATACATAAGTTAAAAATACACAAAATCACTAAAACTGGGAAAACCCGTGTTACCACGGTTACTGACCGCGATAATGCTTCTGCCCAGATAATTCTTCTTTGGTTATCATAGTCACCTACCGCAGTAACTAGTGACATGTTTGTTTCTTCCTTTTTCTTGGCTTTCATTTTGTTTACCTTGGTTAGTAGTTCTTCTACCACGATAATCAGTTGGTCCTATGTGTTTTCAAGCCATTATTCCTTCTCTGGTGTTATGATTCCTACTCTGAGTTACTCTGAACCTACACAGACACTAAAAAACCTTTCACAGGCATTAATGCACATAGAAATGACAGAAATCACAATGCAATACTCTAATATGTAAATAAACATGCAATGATACTCTACATGCCATGTAACTAAATATAAACTAATACGCTTAATTTCCAATAAAACTTATGCAATATATATATATATATATATATATATATATATATATATATAATACCTATAGAAGAATTAGTTTGCTATGCAACTAACAAATACCCCCAAACTTAGACTATTATTCGTCCTCGAACAATGACTTAACTCTAAAACTGACACACCAAACCATATAGAGTTAAATTCATTTCACTCGTCTTAGTAACCTCAATCTTCCATTCGTATATTTTGTGATTCATTAAGACTTCCCTAGGGCCATTCAGGTTGTCTAAATTTTTAGTTCATCATCTATTCTTCCTTAACTACGACCTCTCATCTGTCAGTATTTCAATCCTCCTCCTAGACTTTGTAGGTGATTTGTAGGCATCATCCTACCCCTAAAAATCATCTCCTAATACCTAAGTACATAGACCCTCTGAATTCTCTCCTCTGTCTATCTTCTACTCAGTTCAAACTATAGTCAAGATCAATGGTCTTTCTTTTGGGTTTGTAACGTGGTCTGGCTCAGGGTACAAGTGTAATAGAATTTTAATTCTGACTCAAATGTAAACTCATAGCAATAATAACAACCAATTTTGTTTGATTTTTCTCAGTTCAATCCCTTGTCATTTTCATTCATGCTCACAACCTTGTTTTCACAGCTCCCCCAAACTTATTTAATCACATGCACTTCACATGGTATCCACATGTACACCCATAAAAAAGTAGGAAGCTCAACTTTCATTGAAAATATTGAAATAACATTTTTTTCTCTATTTTTTTATTCTTTTTTATTACAATATATAAAAAACAGAAACAAAAAACTGAAAACATATGCATCTCAATGTCAACGTCTTCTCCTTCTTTCACATTATCAAAATAAGCAGTATTATAACCATGAATGCACACAAATAAGTTCAATTGAGATATTCATAAAAAAAAATAGAGTGTTTATATAATGTTTAGGTTCATAACAAGAAAGTAGGCTTTAAGGCTCAAAATCGACTGCAAAAGATTATAAGTGTTGGGACTGACCTTTAGGTTAAAACTTAAACAATTATGACCTACATTATTTCCCTCCTAGAGTCATTCCTAAGCAGTGTTCAAGATAGATTTGATTATTTCAAGAGTCTATGAAAAATTTTCTCCATTTATGGTTTAGTTTCCACTCCTCACTTTCCTCAGTTTTTAGATTCTCAGTTTACCTAAGACTAAAGGGATATTTCAAGTTCAGATTTTGGACAAACCAAGACTATTTGAACATATCCTAGTTCAATATCTCATCACACTAGAGGAATTTTCAATTTCATAGGTCAATTAGTGAAAATTTCAAAAATATGGCATGGATTTAGCCTGAGTAACACTAATATGTTCTATATGCTCATGTCCTAAAGCTAATATGCGCATGTATTAACCTAAATAAATAAATGATCATGATATCTAAATGTCATGAAAGAATTTTAATTTTAAATAATTATGTGATATGCCCATATATATGTAGTTTAGAAGCAGTGAAGTACACATAAGACACAAATATTAAAGGAAAAAATAACCTGAAATTGAATATGCACCCCCAAACTTAAACTATGTCTTATCCTCAAGAGCACACTTCACTATGATGCTCACAAGGAGGATTCTCGCATTCAGGAAACCTACATATAAAAAAAACAACTATTAGAGAATACTTAACTAAAATGCATGCAAGTTTTTTTACTAAACTAACATGCATGCATACCTAGGAAATTAAATTCAACTAAATAAATAAATGGAAATAAATAAAAAAATAAAAATTAGTAGTTTCCCTCCCACTAAGTGCTATGTTTGACGTCATTATCTTGACGTGGATATGGGTTAACTGAAACCCAATTTGTTGATCTTACTGAACATCTTGGCTTTGGGCAACTCTTACTTTATAATGTTAGGTGGCTGCTTATATTTTAGGGTTGGATCATATGACTGCTTCTTAGGAATTTTCTGTGCATAAACAGCGTCCTATAGCTATTTAATAGCATAAATAGGCTTTTGTTGTGCTTGTATGACCTCCCTTTTAGCAGATTCAACATCTTTAACTTTAATATTAGGAGGTCTGGGCTTTTCAATCTCTATCTCAGTGCCAGCTTGTACCACATTAACCTTCTTGCATTCTCGTACTTTAGCTGGCAGCATCACAGATTGATAGGTGTTAAAAACTATTTTGTCTTCATTTACTTGCACAATGAGCTCTCCTTTTGAAACATCTGTGAGGGCCTAGCTAGTTGCTAAGAATGGTCGCCTAAGAATTAAAGGTATATCCCTGTCTTCTTCCATATCTAGAACAACAAAATTAGATGGGAAGATAAACTTATCCACCTTAACAAGCACATCTTCAATAATCCCCCATGGATAAATGAGAGAACAGTTTTGCTAGCTGAAGAGATATGGT
The DNA here is from genome assembly GCA_030144865.1 of Tinospora cordifolia. Classification (NCBI taxonomy): domain Eukaryota; kingdom Viridiplantae; phylum Streptophyta; class Magnoliopsida; order Ranunculales; family Menispermaceae; genus Tinospora; species Tinospora cordifolia. Next base: position 23,994 of record JAJIYU010000893.1, read on the forward strand.
ACTAGGCGTAATCTTTAATAGGCCCAACTGTCGATATACTGAAAGTGGCATGACATTTATACTGCCCCATGTCATAAAAAACCTTTTTAAATGTTTCTGTGCCTATGCTGCAAGGAAGGGCAAAACTTTTCAGATCTTTCAGCGTCTGTGAAGCTTCCTCTAAAAGATGGCACTACACTCCTCTGTGAGCTTCATGGTCTCATAATCCCCCACTTTGCGCTTTTTTGCCATTATTTCCTTCATGAATTTTCCATAATTGGGCATCTATTACAAGGCCTCCGCGAATGGAATATTAACATGGATCTTTTTAAATATTTCTAAAAATCATTCGAACTGATCATCCACATTTTTCTTATAAAATAGCTGAGGAAAAGGCAACAGAGGAGGCTCAAGCTTCTTGGGGCCTTGAATTGTGATGCCTGGACGTTTAACCTCTGTTTTTGGTTTCAGCTCATCAAATGGTCCTAGATCAGTTGGCTCAGTAAGAACAGTCCCTTTGGAATGTGTAGGCTTATAAAGTAGCATTGTGGGGTTAGAGGGAATTGGTGGACTTTGGATCTTTCTTCTTCTTCTGGTAAATGTAGCCTTGTAGCTTTCTCCTGGATTCACCAGAATGTCACTGGGGAAAGAACTTCATTGCCAACTGGAGAATGCTTGGGCTATCTGTCCCATCTAAGTCTCAAGGTTCTTGACTGTAGCATTGATGTTCCCAACCTTGAAATTCTGTTATCATTGTGATCAATTCTCTTAATTAATTCTTTCAAGAACCGAACCTGCATATTCATCATCTCATCCAGTTTGTCCTCCATAGATGGTTTCTTTTCAATCAGGCTCTGCTGACAGACATAACTTGGTGGGGCTTGCTGGACGTTTATGTTATTTGCATAATCGAAGTTTTCATGTTAACAGTTGTTGACCTTAATAAGTATTGAACCAGTTCACCGCATTTAGCTGCTCTATAGATGCTTCTTGAATAAATGATGCCTTGTGAGCTTCAACTATGGCCAAAAGAGATTGATTTTGTTGTGGTTGAAACTGGTTATTACCAAATTACTCAGTCAATGCATTCATCTAATGAGTTAGAGAAGTTATCTGTGCTTTTAGAGCTTAACCTCATCAACTCATGTACCCTACCCCTTTTTGTTGAGCCTCTCTCTGTTCTATGGCTATAGCCATTAGCTATCATATCTTCAATGAGATGAGTGGCCTATGTAGTAGACTTTCCCATCAAGGAACCACCAGCCACTGGATCAACCAAGGCTCTAGTAGGTGGTGTCAAACCATTGTATCCATAGAAGATAGCCATGTCGAGGACATCTTCTCAATAAGTCTTTGAATCTCTCCCAAGCTTAGTAGAGAAACTCGAAATCTGACTGCTTGAATGAACTAATTTCACCCCTTTGTTGATGAACTTTTGCAGGAGTGAAATATTCTGTAGAAATTTTTGAGCCATCTCTTCCAAAGTGGTGATGTTTCCTGGTAGGAGAGTCTGTAGCCATGTCCTCACCTTATCCCTTAAAGAAAAGGGAAAAAGTTTCAATCTCTTCTTATCTTCAGTTACACCATTCATCTTGACAGTATCACAAATTTTTATGAATAAGTTCAAGTGTGCCATCAGATCTTCAGTAGCCAAACCCCCAAACTACTGTTGTTGTACCATAGTAATCAACGAGGGCTTCAACTCAAAGTTGCTGGCATTGATGGGTGTGCAAGCAATTATAGAGTAATTATTATTAAGCACAGGCTTGAAAAAGTCTCAAAGTGGTGCTTCACCATCAGTGCCAACTACAAATCTACTATTCTCAACAATATCAAATCTATGGCTTTTGACCTTCAACTGAATCTATCGAAGTGTTTTTAAAAAGTCTGGATCGTTTAGCCCAAGTTAGTCTCTTCTCATCCAAACCTGAAACACCACAAGCAAAACAAAAAGATCAAGTGTAGACAACAAACAGATTAAATAATAAAAAGAATAAAATAAAATAAATGTCTTAATTAAAATTTTACAAATTTCAATTAATTCTAAGATTATTGACATTGTTCCCTAGCAACATGGCCAAAAACTTGTTGGAATCACTGTAAGTGTACAAGATCGCAATAGTAATATGTGATGAAATACCACATATCATCCTTTGGGAATAGTTTGTAGTTAAAATCTTACATCCCAATTTATTTTCAATCTTAACTTTATTAAGGCTTAAAAATGAAGATTCACTACTTTAAACAAAATTTAAAAGGAAAATAAACAATTGCTGATTTGAAAACCATATTAATTAAGACTTTAGGATAGAAAAATATCATGTATTCACCTTTAATTTTTATTTCAATTAATCTAAATTCTATTGTTATAGGTTATAGCCCTAGTAATCAAAACCTTCTCTCGAGGCTCCTTCATCCTATCAGTTTCTTCCTTAATACCCCCTCTTGAGGCGTACAGTTAACAAACCAATATAATAAATATAGAAATCATGTGCAACCTCCTTTAGAATTAACAACTTCTCAGTCAATTGATTCTAATATGTTTATATTCTGATTATCCAATTGCTAAACTTCTCTCTAAAGTTAGTTCAACAATCTAAGATCCGTTTATAAGTGGCCAATCAATAAAAACATTAATAACACATAATATAAAACAACACCTCAAAATATATTAATCAAAACAAAAATCAAAGGTTCCTACAATCTGAATTACGTCTTAGAGATTAAAAACTTAGCCAGACATAGTAGAGAAATCACAAATCAAAGAGTGGAACAAAGAGAAAATCATACTAGAAGCTTGATTTTGTTCTTCAATTCTTCTTGCTTGTTTTACTTTCTCTTCCCCTCTAGCCGTTACAGTAGTAAAACTATCAACTAAATTCTCCCTCAAAAACCTAATAGAACTTTCCTATTTATACTATTGTTAAAAAAAAAACTACAAAATTACTTGTTCCTAAACCTTAAAATATCATATTTAATCGCATTACTACGGTAATACTTGCAATAATCTACATAACTCAAAAATACACAAAATCACAAAAATTGGGAAAACTCGTATTACCATGATCACTTACCAAGGTAATGCTTCTGCCCCTAATTCTTCTCTAGTTACCGTGGTAACTAGTGACGTGTTGGTTTCTTCCTTTTCCTTGGCTTCGTTCTGTTTACCTTAATCAGTAGTTCTTCCACCGTGGTAATCAGAAGTCATTCTTCCTGCTCTAGTGTTATGATTCCTACTTTGGGTTACTTTGAACCTACACAAACACTAAAGAACCTTTCTCAGGCATTACATGCACATAGAAATGACAGATATCATAATGGCGTACTCTAATATGTAAATAAACATGCACTGATACTCTAAATGCACATGTAACTAAATATAAACTAATATGCTTAATTTCCTACAAAAATTATGCAAAATATATATAAAATACCTACAGTAAAGTTAGTATGTTATGCAACTAACACTAGTCCTCCCTTATCCTCGAGATACAAACCATTTTTCCAAATTTGAGAAAATGGTCACCTCGTCCTTAGTAGTTTGTCGCGACGGTTCCCTTAAACCTTTTGTTTCATTTGGACTATCATGATTCTAGATTCATGTTTATTCTTCTAAGTTTTGTTTGAGGGTTTTAAGGCCCTCTAATGTTGTTGGGCATAAGATTTGGTCTCGCAATCGAAATGCATGTGATATATATATATATATATTCATGAATTTAAACAAGTGATGCATACATTCAATCAATCATTCAGTCATGCAAGTTCACGCTAGTATAGCCAAATTCCAAGTTTCCATCTATGCCTCCGAGTTTGAGCGTCTCATACCACCCTTGCCCATTGACACAGACTTTCACTTAGAAATCTCACTACACCAACCAATTACGAAAATGTCTTGACAACTAAGGTCTCTCAAGCAACACTATACTTAACCTTCTTATACCAACCAAGCATAAGGAAACAAATTCTTCCAAAGTAATCGATCATTCACCAAATATGGCCTATCATTCTTTGAGTTCAAAATTCCTCCATAGCCCCAAATTCCTTTCTGTCCTATACCACATAAAAACTAGAGATATAAGATTGTAACACCCCAACTCTCAATCGGACCTCCCGTCACATGTTGTGGGTCGTCGCCCGTTGAGAATTGGAATGTCACTAAAAATTTTCTTTTTGTCAAAATCTTTTCTTCAAAATCAAGTTTACAATACATAGGTCTTAGATAAATACCTGGAAATACATATTGCACAAAACAAAAAATCAAAATAACTTTTCTCTGTGTTCACTGGAATTCATGTAACAAATAATGAAAAATCATCAATGTAAATACGACAACGGATGAAAACATCAAAATCATCTTACACTGATTTAATCATTTAAAATCCAAAACCAAGATGATTACATATAAAACAGTGAAATTAAATTTCAAATGAAAATTATACGTGCAGTTCAGTTTAAAATGAAATAAATAAGATACAACCTCTAGAGCCTCCTATACCAGACGACCTCTCCAATGAGGTGTCTAATCAAAAGTGTGAGTCTTCTGACGTAGATTGTTGTGCCCTACGTCCAAGTGTTCTTGAAAAATAAAATGGGAGTGAGCTCGAAAGCCTAGTGAATCATTCCTATACATTATATGCATTATACAGACCAAAATCTAAAACATTACAAACACTTTCAAACATTAGGCATTTCAAACATTCATTTAGTTTTGGTCAAAATCTCAGACTGGAAGAGGGTTGAGATGCCTCTCGGTATTCCCCGTGATCTAATATAATCGTAATCGTTGAAGGTCTCAAGTACCATCTAAAATTAGTTATATCTTAGTATCACAGTCTAAGAGAGAATACTTACTGCAACTCGTACTGTCTTCCAAATACTTCGAGCTGTCGCAGGTAGCTCAAGGTTGGAAATACCTACGATTCGCCTTGTAGCTAGCCAATCTCAAGCGGTGACATATAAGAGATACCACCTCAATCCGCTTCAGGCTCGTCGATCGCACCGGTACGTGGATTCTTAATAATCCTTCGTCTTATTTTAGTTTTACAATCAAATTCAATCACACCAAAATAACACAAACATAACAGAAAATTAATTAAATAATACATGCTATTAAAATAATAAAGTGCATGGTTAATAATGAAATCTAAGTGCATAATTTCTTATTCATGCATGCAATGATTAATTAATCATTCATCACCCATCATTCAAGTACATCAAATAATTTCAATCAATTTTCTAATAAAATTCTAGTAACCTAGAACTATTCAAACAAATGCTTTGAATTTTAAATCCATATAATACATATGAGCAAGGAAATCACACCCACCTGATTTCGCAGATCTTCAGGGCCACCTTGCTTTCTTTCAAACTATTCGATACTCTAAACTTGTAAAATCTAAAATTTAACAATCAATGAAAATTTTTAAGTTCCTAGTTCATATTCAATCTCATTCGAAACTATTCTTAAGCTTAATTAATTTCTAAACTAATTATAAAGTTTAAATATTAATTTTAACTAAATTTATTCAGATTAAAATAAGGCTTCCAAATCTGAAAATAAAGATTATTTCAATTTATTTTCTAAGTCCTCAATGTTTATCCAAATTTAGTTTAAAATATCTCTAAGCTTATATTTTATAAAAATAATATTTTTACTAATTTAAATTTTCAATCTAAAAATAAAAACTTTAAAAATAATTTCTTAAACTTCTACAATTTATTCACTTTCAAATAATTATTTACATTAGAACTAATAATTTAAAAACACTAAGACTTAAACTTGAACTCCCAAAATACTTTCATATTTAATAAATCAGATTACACTCAAATAAGATTTTTATATTTAAAGATTTAATTAATCTCTAAATTACTAATTTATCATTGAAAAATTCCTAAGTCATTCTATAAATTAATTATTTATTTTTAGATATTAAATTTAAATTATAGATTTCATAAATTATATGTTCTACAATAAAATTATTTTATCTTAAGACTTTTTCTTAAATGACTTAATTAATTTCTTATTGAATAAAAATAATTTTAATATTTATTATTTATATTTAGCTTTTAAATAAATTTTGATTTCTAATATTTGAAACTTCAAATTTTCTATGCTTTGATATTTATATTCTAAGCATCTATCACAATTCACAAGCATCAAAAATAATATTTTTACCAAATATTGAATAAGGTTTTTATGTTTTTATATATTTCTTTTCTAAAACTTAAAATTTTCAATTCTTCACATCCGAAATCAAAGAAAAATAACTTTTAAATTATCTAAAATTAAAAATTTCAAAATATATGTATTTTACCTCTCTGTCTCCTTCGCACGAGCGACCCCAACGACAAACTTTCTTTGTTGTATATTGCTTTTTGCGCAGATCGCAACAGCTGCTATTTTCTTCCTCGCGCGACCTCGCAGCAACGCACTAGCAACTTTCCTCTTTGTTCTATTACTTCTTCTTTCACGGACCAATAGTAGCACACATAATTTCATCTTCTGTTCGTCATTTCACGCCCAATAACATACAACCAAAACCAAAACATCAAAATTTTTCAGCCGTTTGCTTCTTCTTCACAGCCAACAGCTGCTGAATTCTTTCATTTTTCTCTTCTTGTTCGTCAAGCAGCCACCACGGCTAACCATAGGAAACCAGCTTGTAATCGTGTCTCCTTCCTCTATTTTAACGCACAACACAACAGTACGCACATCAAATTCACGGTACGCACGCACCAGCAGCCATATCATTCACGGTTTCATGCATGCCCCAATCACAACCCAAATCGCCCAAAATCTGAAACGCACAATAAAAAATCTGAAACGCACAATCATGCCCAAAGCACACCGCCCTGTTCTTCCTCTTGTTCGCGGTTCATGGCTGCACAAGTTCTTCATCTTCTTCATTTCCAGATTTTTCCGACATTTTCTCGTTTTTTTTCTTTTTTTTTTGTTTTTGTTTGTTTTTTTTTTTTTTTTGGGTTGTCTGTCGAAACTGTGAAGAACCCAGAAAACTCTAGAAAATTTTTTTTCTCAGCTAACTTTGGTCCAAAACTAAAAACACAAGTTTTTAAAAAATCTTCTCTTCTCTTTTTTTCTTTCAGAAATTTTTAGTTTTTTTTCTCTTTTTGATTCCAAAATCTAAATCCAGATTTTCAGATTCTTTTATCTTATTATATTTTTTTTATCAAACGACCTATTTTCATTTTCGCATCACTCGAGCCGCTCGTGCGAGTAAGTTATCAAATGATTTATTTTTTTTTAAAGCATAGTCTATATCTATATTTGAATAAAACACGATTCTAATTCATTTATTGTTAATATTACCGTAAATATATTATTTGTTTATTTCGTTAATCAATATAAAATTTTCATTCTCAAATAAATCTTAGATTTTTATTTATTTATTTATTATTATTATTATTATTTTAAAACATTATAAGTTCTAAAAATCTATTTTATCATTATTATTAGTATTTTTTTGTAAAAATAATTATTTATTTCGTTTTTATTTTTCTTTTTGTTATTTTATTTTAAATTCTCATTTTTCTACAAATTAATATTTTATTTTATATTCACTTACGACGTAGCGCGCTCGCAAAATTCCGGGGTGTTACAAGGATCCTCCCAATTTTGTGTCATAACTAATCAAGTGTTCTATTTTTTTTTATACATTTTCTGTCTCTAACTGATGTCCTAAAAGTTTTCATTTATGATCTATTGTGCCACCCTTGGCAACACCCAAGTTTCTACCTAAGGTCTGTTTCGTAGAGCTAGGGCATAAATATTTGGTTGAATCCCACAACCTATATTAGTTTTCAATGGTACTACTTTTGTATTCTAGTGAGTTCCCTACCGTTATATACCACCTCCTAGTTTTCTCATAGAAAATAAGTTTATTCCTCCACTCCAACTACTTATATGAGCCGGTAGGATAACCTCCAATTGGGCGACAAGACCAAAGTCTACTTGGCAATCAACCTTCTAGATCAGGCTAACCATCTCTCTTTCAATGTTTAGCTTTACTCCAGACAAGGCTTACTCACTATCAAATCAACTAGTAATCTTCATATCTAAACAAAACATTTGGAAACATATATCTCTTTTAAAAAATAGATTTTCAAAACAATTTTTTAATTTCAAAATAAGAGGTAGGGCATTCTAAGTTAAACTCGAAGTAAATGTCTTACTTGGTGAGTCAACTTTTTCTAGCTCTACACAGTACATCTACTGATTAAACTCTGATACCACCTTTATAACACCCCGCATTCCATGAATTCTTTGTACATGGACCACACCACTCGGCTGGAAGGTGGGCTAGTGTTACTTTATTTCATTCTTTCTATTTAAATCCCAAATCTCTAGGATCTCCTGAGTAACGTTAACTCATAAACATATTTGAATAAGGAAACAAGATATCTTAAGAAAATAATTTAATATTATTAATTCAATCAAAAGCTACAAAATCCTCGAATTGATTATCATAACAAAATTAATCTCAAATAACAACATTGGGCCAACATGACCTACAATTTAATAAAATTTCCAAAGAAAATATTCTAAGTAACTCCCATGTAACCTTGATTTATCAATTTCTTGAAAGATTAAAGAAAAGGGGTGAGCTTAAAGCCAAGTGGATCATTCCAAGTATTTAAGTCATTATTTCAATAAATAAGACATACATGTCAACCACTCTCAAACATTACATGGTTCAATCAATTCATTATTTAACAGTTTTAGTTAAGACCGAAATGGGTCAACCTCGGCGTTCTTCACATCAAGGAAGGAAAATGCAATCTTGATGCCAATTTCCATTGGATCTAAAGTCTTACCCATTATATGAGAATTTGGGTCTTACCCATTGTAAACTAGGGACAAGCTCCATCATTCTTATCTTAAGAACACCCATAGTGATCCCTTGTGGGATACTATGTCGAGACTTGGTTAGAATCTTAATTAAACTTTTGTTATGTGTAAAGCATAACATTCAAGCATGTAAACTAGATATAAACATCAATTAAACATGTAAGCATAGCAATATCATAACATGGAACATAACATCACAAATCATGCATCTTTATTCATCTAAGCCTAAGTATGCATATTCTACATGACATATATAATGATAGCTTATAGATATTCAAAACATAACACACATGCAAGCCGTATTTAAATCAAAATAATAAATTAAAACTGGAAATCATATCCACCTTCAATGTGTAATCCTTTGATTCCAAGCCCCATGTTGCATCTCCTTCTAGTACAAAATTTGTGCAAAACTCTGTTTCTCCACGTTCCTATTAATCTAATTGTTGTTTACAACAGCAAAAGAAAGAAAATATGCCAAGAGGGAGGTAGAGAGAGTAAGAAGAGAATTTGTCTAGTTCTTGCTCTGATGAAGAGAATGAGAGCCTAAGTAAAGTTTATATAGATTTTTAATAGGTAGGAATTAACAAGTTTGGGGTGTTCCGCATGTAGGAAACTTGCTAATTCTCCCATTTTTCATCCTGCCCACACACAAGAATTAGTAAGTTGTGTTTTAGGGTTTTGGCAGCTTTTTTCTCATGCAAGTTTCTATTTTTTATTTGAAAATTTAGTTGCATTATCGGGATAGTCATTCACAATGACCATTTTTTTTATTTTTGCGCAAAACACCGCATTGTCGCAGTAGCTTGGCATAAAATAATTTTTTTTTCTTTTTTCCTCTATTTTTACCTATCTTTTTATATGTTGAAATATACCTCTTTGCACCAAAATTTCATCGAATTCTCAAAGTCAATTTTTCTCAATTTATTTAATTTAATTTAATTTATCACATTTTCGTACAAATTTTTAAGATATTACAAAAGGTCATCTTTGACCATGTGTCATATACAGCTAGAAAGCTTGAAGTGCCTACTTTCAACATTTAGACACATGGCACATTGACCACCCTTGGATTGACAAAGAAATTGAGATAACATGGCTGTTGAACTAGTTTTGGGGAAGCAAACTGCTCTTCTACGCGCACCTACACTACAGTTTCAATGTAGCATGTAGCCTTGAGGATTTCAAAACCAATTTCAATGCTTAATTAGATCTGTTCGTGCTCAAATTATTTTTTTAATTGTCCTCGGTTAGCATCTTACTATGATTAATTTAATTAATTTTCAACCATGATTAATTATCGTTAGTCGTGGTTAATTGAGATAAAAAATTTAAGGGCATTAAAGGCCTAATCATAGGTTGAAGTTACTGCAATATGGTCCATGTACTGTTTTGCAAGAATATGAGACCAATGCTTTGACTATGGACTTGTCAAGCTATATACAAATGTATTTTTTGCCAATGCAAACAACCTGAAACAGCTAATAAAGACTTGTCCCTTGGCTATATGACTTAAATGACTAGATAGGATACATAGAAATATCATTAAATTTGTCCAAAGGGGCAAAAGCATCATTATGTAGGATGTTTGATCCGTTATAGATCGCAAAAGTAAAAATAATTAAATAAATACACAAAGTGTGTGTGTGCGTGTGTGCGAGAGAGAGAGAGACAGAGAAGTGGACTAGTACCATTCTTCCATATATTGATAACTACCATATTATCTCAATCACTAGTTAACTCTATATTTATAACTTTTTAATACTTATTATCACTTTTCATAATCATTTCTTAACCCTTTGACTTGATTGCCCTTAAAAATTATAAAAATTATAAAAATGTTATTAGTTTCAAAATAATGACTCTCTTGCCCTATTTTTATCATTGAGCACCTTGTCAATGTGTCAAGTGATGCCACATCATCGCACGATGTGGAGCAAGTGACCTTGTATGGAAGGCTTCCTTACAAAAATGTCTTCAATACAAACATTTTTGTACTAAAAGCGTCTTTTGTAAATATGCATTTAGTATGAAATCGTTTTTTGTTGTAGTCATATTTTATAAAGACATATGTAGTATAATTTTTTTGTTTGTACCAAAGGCATATTTTGTGAAGATGTCTTCGTTACAAAATTTCCATAAAAAACACTATTTAAGTCATTGTTTTATCAAATTACTTTGAGTAAGTTCTAATACCTTCCCACAAACTCGGAGAAGTGACAAAATAATTTTCTAAGGCCCTAATTGAATTTTTGCTCCCAACCAAATTTTTTAGTTTTTAATAAAAATCAATAACTTTAAAAACCTATTTCTGTTTATCACAACCTAATCACAAGGCTTTTTATGTTTTTATTTTTCCTCAAACTACTTTGAATACATTATAATACCCTCCTACGAACCCATTAAAGTGATGAAATAACTTTTGAAAGCCATAATCAGATTTCAACTCCCCTTCTCGATCCTCAAAATAAAAATAAAAAAAATATATTTTTTAATGAAAATTAATAACTTTAACTAGGACCCAATCATGAGGCTTCTTTTACTCAATTACTTTGAGCAAGTTTTAGAAACCAACATAAAAAAAATTTGCATTGAAGGCATCTTTTATTTATAAGGATGCCTTCCATACATGGCCAATGGTGCCTTAGCATACATTGATGTGGCACCACCTGGAACATTGACTAGGCGTTTAGTAAATGTTGGACAAGAGGGTCATAATTTTGAAATTGTGACATTTGTGTAAGTTTTTTTTATTTTTAATGACAATCAAGTAAGAAATTCTTTAACTCTTCCACCTTCTAATTTGAGAAAAAGTTTGTATTTTTCTATATATAGATGACATTAAATTAGTAATTTGTGTAAACATAATCTATTTAGTGGATGATACTATGCTATGTAAAGTCGTAAATGCTTTCTTATTATAAGTTTACCACATTAAAAATCTTACTTATTATTATTATTATTGATATTTTATTGTTGGGATCCCGTACTAGTTTAATGCAAGAGTTGAGTGGATGACACTTTCAGTTTTGGTAGTCCTAAATTCGGCTTACTTGAGCTGTAGCTGTGCTCGACAACAAAGTATAAAAGGTTCTAATTCCAACAGTTAAAAGTAAAATAAAAGAACAAATCTACATAAAACTAATTTCAAATATAAAATACTATTATATATTTTTATAATTTTTTGATAAATAGATACGAATCTTAAAATAAATTTTATCTTTTATCTAATAATAGATAAATATACAAGATCATACACTGATGTTTGGAAATTTTTTTAAATAATATAAAATAAATAAATTATTTTTAAAATACATAATTCACTAAAATTATACAAAATATACTCAACTTTCAACAATATTTTGTCACATGTGCGTCCACGTGACGGTTTGGTGAACCACGTGGGCTGATGCATCCACATGGGAGGCATTTTTGCAAAAAAGGCCTCCTGAAGGCTTTTTTTGCAAAAACGCCTCTAATAATGGAAGCGTTTTTACAAAAAATGTCTCCACTGCTCAATTGCTCATAACACTTGCATGATAGGAATTTATATAGGAGGCTTTTTTCACAACAAAACGCCTCCACTTAAAGGAGCAAGTGGAGACGTTTTTTTTTTTAAAAAAAAACGTCTCCACTTACTCCTTAGAAACCAAAAAATGCCTTGCATCAAAAACGCCTTCATCCATTCGAATTTTGCCCTAGGTGCCATCGCCATCCGTCCCCCTAGCTGCCGTCGTCTGTCACCCCGTCGTCGTAGCTGTTGTCGCTGTAAAGTGCTTGTCGTGCCGTCACTGTGAAGTGCTCACCGTCTGTCGCCCTAACTAGTAAGCATGAATGTATATAGTCCTCCCATTTCTTCATTCTTGTGTAAGGAATTTTTTGGTAATGTTGGAATCATTTGACATTGTGAGATTTGAGAACAGTGCTTCTTTGTTTTGATTATTTCATTTTTATTTTATTTTTGTTGTAAATTTTATCTATACGTGGAGTTGTTGCCACCGCATCAAATGCGTACTGGTAGGAAGGGCTATTTATAGAGGACAAAAATCATCATCATCACCAAGGTTAAATTTCAATTATAAGCTTCAATCCAACATTTGAGAGAGAGATTGATATTTTTAGGATATGATTTATATAAATGATCAAAAATTAATAATGAATGCTCTTAATTGATCATGATTTAACGTATTCTGCATACCTAGTATTTGATTAAATTTCTCAAACAGTTAATTTTAGCTTAATCTTTCGTTTTTTGATTGTTTATATGAAGTTTGAAATATTTTAATTAGTCATTGTTTCATTCAATTCTCTTGAGTACAATAATACAGTCTTTGAAGATGCAAAGGTGAGGTCAATCTAACTCCATTGACCGTCTGTTTGACTACTCATATTATCTAAGTTGGTCAAATCTTTTTTATTTTTCTTTATTTTTTTTTGTTTTAAAGTATAATGTAAATGTATGCTTATCCAACTTTGGTTTGACCTAAAGTCTTTTCTTTTTCAGGCTTAAGCATGAATTAATGACCTTCTTGCCCAAAACATATGCCTTGTGAGATTCTCTTATTATTTTTCAAATCTAATCACATAAAAAGATCAAATTTTTAGTACTGTTGGAATCATTGGACATTATGAGATTTGAGAGTAGTGCCTCTTTGTTTTGATTATTTCATTTTTATTTTATTTTTTTTGTAAATTTTATCTGTATGTGGAATTACTACCACCGCATCAGATGAGTAGTGGTAGGAAGGGCTATTTACAGAGGACAAAAATCATCATCATGTCGTTGAAAAATAAAGGTTTGTCTTTGTTCAATTTTTAACACAGGGAATTGGATACTATTAGCTAAAGAAAACCATGGCCTTTCAAAATTTTTTCTTTTTTTTTTTCAAATTTTTTTATGGTATGTTTTTGAATAGAATATGTATTTATTGATCACAGTTGCATAAAAATATCATTATAGGAATCAATTTAACATTATTCATTTTTTTAAAATGGAATTTTTTTCATTGCTATTAAAGCTTAACTGTGATTACATTTAACTGGAAAAAATTGATATGAGGGCAGTTTACGGACTATTTTGCCCAACCTACTCTTTTAGAGACTACCTTGATTGATCTAATACTCTAATATGTTGTCTCTATTGAATTGATGCTTATTTCAAAATAACAAAAAGTACTTCCTTTTTGAAGAGCCTTTTATAATGTTAATTAATATGGGACAACTTTCCTTTTATTTTATTTAATGATTCCATGATTATGCAAGTAATTTTAGAATTTGACCTAAAGGCATAATAAAAAAAATATTTAATTTAAATATAAGTAAAATTGAAAGTATGTTAGTTTAAAGAAATTTCTAAAATTAGAGTTTCTAACTATAGTAAATATTTAATTTTAATGTTTAAGTTGTATAAAAATGTTATTTAATATTTATTTTAAATATAAGATGAGTGCATTAGATGAGTTAAATTAATCAATTTAAGTGATTAAGCGTGTGACAAAAAATAAGTGTCATGAAGTAAATTAAAAATATGATACAAGAAAAAGTCTCTTCGATGATTATTTTATTTAGTTAGTTATTTATTAATTTATTTAGTTGATTGATTTTATATGTATATTTTTATTTATTTTTAGGTTTAAATAAAAGGATGATATATGAACTAAGTGTTGAATAATTAAAGAGGAATATTAAACACTCTATCAAATATAAAGTTGAAATCCTATTATAAATTAAATATGTGTGGTCACTCTATTAAATATAAAGTTGAAATCCTATTATTTATAATTTTAGTGTAATAGGATTTCAACTTTTTATTTAATAGAGTGACCATACATTATATATATATATATATATATATATATATATATAAGTGACCATAAAAAATCTATCTTATTCAATGAGTTGATTAATTTGAAAATTGTGGCTTTTGGTCCAAATTCATTTTCATTGTTTTGATATTAAATTTTGGTTTGCAAAGTGCAAGTTGTCATGGGGTTATACATTTAATAGTTACTGAGTGGTTAATGAAGTTTTGTATAACTAGTAGAGATTGAGGTGGATGTCTAATTTTCTTCTTGCTGTCTTTTGTGACCATCTATTTTTTGTTTGTAATGTATTTGTTAATTTCTCTTAAAAAAGGGAAGGAAAAAGGAAGAATAATGGTTGTAATAGAAATTTGTTTGTGTTATTTGTGAATATAATGATGGTTGATAGGATGGATGGGTGTGAAGTTTTATTTGCTCCAATGTTCAGTCTAACAAACGTAGAAGATATTTTACATTTAGAGCTCGTTTGATGGGTGAGAAAATTGTTATTTTCTTAGGAAAAGTTTTTTTTTAATATAAAGTATGACAGTTGTGTTATATGACCATAGTATTCTCAAGATGAAATTTCTCTCCCTCCTTTTCTTTCACATGAATTTTCTATCCTACAGAGGTTAGAAAATATTGTTTAAGTTGTGTTTGACTATGAAAAATTTCTCCTACTTATGATAAAAATCTTACGCCCTCCTTATTTTCTCACAACACACAAGGGTTATGTTGTAGGCTTGTTTTCCAAGATGTTTCCTATCTCCATATTGTTGTATGGACTAGACACCTGTAGGGAGTAGATAATTTGCTTTTAAGTCGAAGTTTCACGGAGATTAGTCATAATCGAAAAATGGATAACGTGCTTTTCTTTGCTTCTTGTTATTGTATGCTATATCAATTCAAATGATGTTTGCAACAAATATTTGCATGGTTGTCGTGACTATTTGTATGTCTATGACACTTCATACTTGGCACATGTTTGTGTTTTTTATAATTTCTCATTAAATTTGTATTTATTTATTTATTTATTCATTTATTGATGGTTGTTGAAAATATAGGACATATTTATATTTTCATGGTTGTCGTAATTATTTGTATGTTAATGATACTTCATACTTGGGATATGTTGGTGTTGTTATAACTTCTCAGTAAATCTTTATTTTTTTTGTTTATGGATGGTTGTGCAAATGAACTTCACTAACCATTAGTTCTAAGTACAAACTTGGTTATCTAAATCTAAGTATAAAATCTAGTGGGGCTTTCATTCATGACCATCAAAAGTTTTTTGAAAATTGTAAGCAAGGTATTAAAGATGATATAATTCAAGGGGAGGGCCTCATCTTCAACCTTGATGGGGTTTTATTTCTATTGAAGCAATCAATAAATTATAAAGCAATTGATAATGATTTTAACTTGCAATTTTCTCCATGCAAAGGGTAAATAAATTCGAAATGTTAAGGATATTGACTCAACTTTTATTTGGTTTAACTTATTAATTGATCGTGAAGCTTGACATATGATAGTATTGCTATTATCAATGTGCTTATTGTAAATAGAACCTGGCTTTAAAATGTTTATTATTTAATGAAGTCCTAAAGATACTAGAAGGTAATTGTAAACTTCCCATGGTCAAAACACTACAAGCAACAACATGACCTAATTTGCTATCTGATACTAGAGTATGGTATTATGTTTCTATTCATCTATTCATTTCTATTCTTCATTATATTTGATTGAGAATGTATGTTTTGCTACCCTCGTACTGTCCATTTTTTTATAATATTCTTTTATCAATTTATTGTGGTGATTGTGCATGTGAATGTAGATGGAAGACAAGTTCATTTCAGTGCTATGTTATTTAAATGGAAAAGTAGTATCTAATGCCCAAGGTGTATCATATGATCGTATGTCAGCTACCATTACAAGAGTTTTACTTGGTGTTGGATTTGAAGAGTTTGAAGGAACTATTCGTAATGCACTGTAGATATCTGATGGAACCAGAATCAACATGACATATAGATATCCTTTGGTTTATGCTCTTGGAACGATAAACTTTGTAAGTTTTCCAATCACAAATGATGAAAGTTTAAGACATATATTTGTTATGTTGCGAGAGATGCCACCGCCTAATAATATGGATATTTATGCTGATGTTATTGATGGGCTTCCAACTCAAGGCCGTGCAGTTGATTTATCAAGGAATGAAAACTATGTTGTATGTAATGCACCAAGGTCATCAAAGGATGTTAGTCCAAGTACATTTTCACCTATTGCCATCGTGACACGTTTACATGATGATCATCGCGATTCCAATGGCGATGGTGATAATGATTATGATGATGGTTATCATGCAGAAAGAAGTGCTGATTCGGAAGGTGATAGTGATAATGATGAAGTGGCAGAGATGTATAATCATGTTCACTTTGGGCATACATTAATGACGATGATAGATCAAGATGGGTCTATAAACTAACCAGCATTATCAGATGACGTTCACTTTGGGTTAAACATGGAGGATAATGAATCACAAGACACTCCATTGCATCGTCAATACGATACACCCCAACACACCATGCCAGGATATGATGTTCCATCTCCAAGCTTATGGAACTTAATTTGCAAGGTTTGACACCTATGTCAGATGACCACAATAGTGTAAGTTTGGGTTGGAATAAAACATATGACTTGTGCAAAGGGCTAACATTTTCTAGTAAAGATGACTTGCAACACATAGTGAAGCGATGTTGCACAGCACAACAACTTGAGTATGTTGTGGTTGACTTTGAACCTAATGTTTGGTCTGTAAGATGCAAGAAATAGAAAGATGGCTGTTAGTGGATGGTTAGGGCCGCTGAGCGTAAGAGGACAGAAATGTTTGAGATCACAAAGTGTGACGGAACACATATATGTGTGTTTCCTCGAATGTTTCAAGAACACAGACAACTAGATTCATCACTAACATTTCGGGAGATATTGAATATTGTGAATCAAGATCTAAATGTTTTCATAAGAGTGCTTAATACATGTCGCAACCCACTTCATAGAAGTGATGTCACGACCGGCACATAATACCATATACGCTACACCTATGTATATAATACTGTGTCAGCCTCTTACACTCAATGCTACTCCCTATTTATCCAAAAATTTTGACAGAGTTTCCCCTAAAATTTTGACATATCCCAAATGAAATTTTTACCTGATAAACAACATTGTGATCCACAAATATCTACAGTATATTTCATATATCATTCACAAATCAAAAATATTTTTCACTCTCATTTTAGTGAAAGTAAACTGATATCTCTCTGGTGATATTACATATACAGTGATAAGTATAATTATACAAAAGTAAAACTCATAAACCAGATTAGCCCACGCACATAGTAAAATTGGAAGAGCTGTCTACTCTTCTTGCGCTGGCCTTTTCCCTTTTCTATCAGTTCCTGAAATGTTAAAAATTGAGTGAGCTACAACATGCCCAGTGAATATTTTTTATCTAAGGCATTTAGATGCATTTAAATAAACATGCAA
>JAJIYU010000894.1:0-42074 GCA_030144865.1 Tinospora cordifolia
AATACTATTTTCTTATTCAATTGGAGTAGTGCATAATTACCCAACAATTCGATATGTCTAATATTAATCATCATATGTTCATCTATACTTCTATGCTAACTAATTACTTGCGTATCAATGAAAAATATACATATATATAAATATATACATATATGTGTTTTAAATTCAAGTTTCGATTATTATGTCACTAAAATTCCATGTATTACAAATATTATGTCACAAAATTTTAGGTATTACATGGATACTAAAAGTGGCTTTGGATTTACAGATAATGGTGAGAATGAGAAGAATAGTGGTAAGAAATGCGGCTAGAAAGGAGAACACCAATGAGTCAAGATAGAGAGACGGTGACACACCAGTGGCAACAACACCAGTAGGGGCGATGGTGATGCCTGAGATGGTCACTAAGATTACTTAGAGAGTAGTGGGACAAGTCACGAGGATCTTTAGCCATTGGAATAGCCACCGACACTGATGCAGCCATAGCCAGAGGCATAGCTTCAGCCCCCACCTCATCAGGGATTGACTCCCGCTAGTCCAATAGCACATGACCGATTGATAGGGTATGACAAGGAACAAAGGGCTCTATTGATCAAGTTCTAGAAGTTTTGACCCAGTACATTTGAGGGAATCACTGACCATTTGATCGTTGACAATTGGTTTACAGAGATGAGTAAGTGTTTGAATTCTACAGAGCCATCTGGGCCCAAGAGAGTCTGTAATACCCACTAGTTTAAGAGACCTCCACGTTACTAGTAAGCTATTAAAAAATAAAAACTAACTTATTAAATAAATAAAAAAATAACACGATACTTAAAATCCTAGTAGAATAAGTCCAAATAAACTTAAAAATATAAAAATGATATAAATTTAGAAAGCAAGAGAAATGGCAAAGAAAAGATGCAAATTGCCAAAGTCTTGCTGGTTACCGTGGTAGATGGAAGTGATGACTGTAGTAATTGCAGACAAACTGAAAAAAATGAAAAAATCACCTTGGTTACCGCAATAATTCTACACTAACTGCGGTAATCACGAGAAAAACATAGAAAATGGACAAAAACACATTGTTCTGTTTACTGCGGTTTGACTACGGTAATTCCATTAATTTCCTCAGTAATCATGGGAGAAAAACCAAGAAATGAGCAAACTACATTGGCATGTTAACTGTGGTTAGGACACAGTAATCCCAATGACCACGGTAATCCTATAGTGACCGCAGTTATTTGTTGATTTCTATAAAAGCGAAATGCTGCCCATAAACCCTAGATCTTGATTTTCATGCACCGTGAATCACAGTTTTCTCTCTAAAACTCTCACTAAGCATTCCAACCTCATTTCTTACCTTTTCTTTTAAGTTCTAAGGGTGGTTTGAGCTTATTCAAGCCATTCTCTACCATTTTCAAGCCTAGATTGACCAAGAGCAACATCAACAAGGGCGGATCCGAGTTGAAGAATGGTTGGAAACGCCTTGTGCTAAGGTAGATCACGAAACTTCACTTAGAATCTTTTTTTCTTAGTAGTTTAAAGCATTTTTTGCATGTGTAAATCGTTTTTCTTGAGTTGATATGTGTTTTAAGCCTAATGTCCGTGAATTGACATGATAACCACATGTCATAGATTTTGACGACATTTGTACCCAGTCTTTTCCCTTATTTTCGTTCTAGTTTTGAGTACACCACGGAACACATATATAAAGGGCATAAATATAGGATTTTTATTATGCTTTGTATGCCTTGGACTCAAATTAAATTATTACAAAAAATCTAAGGGATTAATGGTCTAAACTTGCGTGGTGAGGAGTGATAATAAAGGGGAAGAAGATACACAAAAGGTGGGTGTGATTTTCATACTCCCTAACCTTATGTAAACTTTGAATGAGAAACATGATGTATGCTTAATTTTAATGAGCACTTAGAAGCATGCTAGGGCAATTTGATTGATCTTGGTTGGAATGACTTGATGTGTGTTCATGATGTAAAATTACTTGTGCTATAACATGCATAAATAGGGGTTCATGTGCTAATCTCTATGAATGATAATATATCTGATTAGGTTACATATGTTCACTATGTATGAATTGGAATGGAATATGCAACTAAAGAAGATTAAATTAAGATTTAATAATTCCATGTACCAGGACGATGACCGATCTTTGGGTGTCATCGTGGATGTCCCTACTTGAGCGAATTACAACAACTGATTGTGTCCTCAGATAAAGAGTTACTACAGAATTTCACTGTTAGATCGTGGTCCCAAAAGCTAAACGACCCTTGAACGTTACCCCTGGATTCGCTCCCAGACCACATAGGGGACATTGAAAGCAGGGCTCTTTCGGTCTTGCATTCGACAAAATAACTAATACGATGTTTGAAACCCCCTAATATAATGAAAGTGTTTGTATGTTTTGTATTATAGTTTGAATAATGCTTGTGATGTATAGCAATGATCCACAGGGCGTTTGAGCTCACCCCATTATTTCATTTCAGGTGATCACTGACATTGTAGGAGTAGATCAGTCATGCGAGGTCGTTTTTTTGGTTGAGACTTCACTGGGTGGTAATCACAGTTTTCTTTCTTTGGTTTAATACCTTATCATTTCATTGCAAATCATATTTTTGTATTTAATTTGAATTGGGCTTGGGTGCTCTATCTTTTAAATTGAGTTATCTGTAAATTAAATCTTTGGGGACTTAGGCCAGTAGGCCCATGTTTATATGTTTAGAGGTTGCTTTAAAAATGACTTTGAAATTTTTTATTCCGTTGCAAAGTGTCTTTTTGTTAAATATCCTTTCACATTGAATTTGAAGGTATTTAGAACTATAGTGTATAATTTTTTAATAAATCTCATTTTTCTGACAAAACTTGCATTTGATATAACATTGTGTACTTTAAATTGATTTCATTGCCCATTTGAAAGAAAGGTTTTGATTTATGAGATAAAAAGAACGTAACAGATCCGAACGAACCTCAAGTGGCCTTTGGCTCTCAACAAATGATCCGAGTCTAGCGTCTTTCATCCCATAGATGAGCCTGTCTCCCGGCACGGCCCCGATGACTCGTCTCCTGCAGATATGGAGAGAGAGAGATATTGAGAACTAGGATGTCACAAAGTTGGTATCAGAGCTTAGGCTTTATATGCCTTGGGCAAGAAAAGAATTTTGAAATATGTTTAAATGTTTTTGAGTAAATGGATAAATGTCACTATTAGGTGGCTAGAGTTCTAGAAAAGACAATATTGATGCCAGCGTGCTCGAGTTGTTACCTGCAGATGGGATGCAAGTACTGAGAGGTGTCCCTGATAGTCAAATCTCTTCTCGAGGAGGTGTCCTTGAGGGTCTGAGGCCTTTCTTTTTTTTTGGGGGGGGGGGGGGGGTTGTCCCTGATGGTTGATCCTTGCTCTAAGAAGATGTCCTTGAGGGTTGAATCCTACTCAAGAAATGTCCAAGACTTGGGACCGTTGGTATCATAGATGAGTGATAGAATCAAAATTTGGCATAGGTTGACAGTTCAACAGAGAACCTGATCGCTAAGTATTGAGACCATAGGTCTAGTTAGAGACATGGTGTTGCTAGGGAGGTACAATGGATCATAAAAGTGAATAAAAGCTTTTAGGACATTAGCTAGAGACTGAATATGTTTGAAATGAACACTTGATTGGTCAGGACATGAGATCAGGATGATCTTGTATCCTTGGTCTCTATGTGGTATGGGACACATAGGGATTTCGGGGTATGGAAGAATCATGGACTTAGAGATTGACAGACCACGTTTGGTGAATGATCGCTATCTTTGAAAGAATTTGTACGCATTGTGTTTGACTAATATAGGATGGTCAAACATAGTGGGGCTTGCGAATCCTTAGAAATTGAGACATTTGCAAAATTGTATAGGTGTAGTGTCATCTCTGAGTGGAAGCCAATGCTAATTGGCGAGGGTGGTATGGGACACATGGACTCAGAGGCACAGATGGAAGCTTGGAATTTCACAAGGCTAACATGTGTTGCTTTCTTGACTGATTGTGTGATTTCTTGCTATGTATGAGTATATTTATTTTGAGTATTGCCATATTAAACCAAACAAATCCATGACCCTGAAACATACATGAGGGATGGAAACCTCAATGTACAACTTAGAAGCATAAACTTGTTGGCCATAGAACAATTGAGAACTTATAGAACATGAACCTAGAGTCATGGTCATATGAACGATAATGGAAAATAGTACAGACAATAGAAAAAGGTAAATCAATATCGAAAATTATAAGTGGTGAGCATGTTTTTTATCGATAGTTGGTGAAAAAGGATTCACATGGCCCAGATTGAAACATAAGTGAATTCATGATTAATTGTGATTGCTATGGAATTTCTGTTTCGAATGATTATACTATATATACTAAAGTAACTTTTGACTTGCAAATAATGCTGCAAAGAAAGGGGAGTACCACAAGGAATGACATTAGAAATGAGAATACGGATGAGTTGAGGCAAAGGGATGAAGTGACCCCAGTGGCAGCAGCACCAGTAGGGGCGATGATGATGCCTGAGATGATCTTTGAGATCACTTAGAGAGTAGTAGAGCAGGATGTGAGGATCCTGCAGCCATAGGTGCAGCCATTGACACTGACGCAATCACCGCCAAAGGTACAACCTCAGCTTCAGACTCATCAGGCAATGACTTCCTAATTAGTAGCATAGGGCCGACATATTTTTGATGATAGGGAGCAGAAGGGCTTTTTGATCGAGTTTCAAAGATGCGACCTATTACATTTGAGGGGATAACCAATCATATGGTATTAGATAGATGGTTCATAGAGATAAACAAGCATTTGAGTTCCATGGGGATTACCAGTCCTAGGATGGTTGCACTCACAGTTCGTCAGTTTGTAGGATTAGCCTTGACATGAAAATGTAAATTTGAGACCAAAAATCTTGTTCCCAATGACATTAAAGAACCTTGAAAAACCTCAAATAGAACATAAAAGTATGAACTAATAGGTTATTGAACAAATTGAGAACCTAGAAACATAAACATAACATCACAACAACAAAGATGGAACGAAAACTTTAGGAAATAGACACAAAAATGGAAAGGATGCTATTTTCTCAAGTCTAGAAAAGTTTTTTGTATCACGAGGATAAGGAAAAGTGGGTTGTGTACTACAGACAAATATTTTTAAGTTCAATTTGGATGAGAACTGTGAATAATCATTCCAAGAACTAAAGAAGAAATTTACTACGACCCCTATCCTAGTCACTTTAACCCATGGTGTTACCTATACCCTCTATATTGATGCTTTACTGAGTAAACTGGGAGCAGTCTTGACATAAGATAAGCAAGTAGTGGCTTACGTTTCGTGACAATTGAAAATCCATGAGAAGAAATACCCTACTAATGACATAGAGTTAGCAACCATTGTATTTGCCTTGAAGATTTGGAAACACTACCTATATGGTGAGAAATTTGATTTGTTTTCAGATTACAAGAGCTTGAAGTACACCTACACCCAAAAAGAGTTGAATCTCAAGCAATGAAGATGGATGGAGGTCCTTAAGGACTATGATTTCCAATTACACTACCATCCGGATAGGCCAACGTGGTGGCCGATGCCTTGAATAGAAAGTTCAACAAATAGGAGGAAGAAAGGGGTCAGATGTAGTAGTTGATCAAAGATTTTAGGTTGGGTGTAAACTTGAATGACCAACAAGCCTACCTCTATAACATTCTTGCTAACCTAATCTACTACATCAAATCAGGGATGAACAAAGACAAGACAAGTGGCTTGTAGGCATAGTAGAAGGAGTTATACGGGGAAAGTATACTGACTTTAGGTTAGATGCTGAGAATACCTGAGGCTCGGGAAAAGGATTTGTGTACCTCAGTATGGGCAGAGTAAGCAACCCATACTAGACGAGGCTCATCAGATCAAGTATACAATGCATCTAGGTGGAGATAAGATGTACTAGAACTTCAGAACGACTTATTGGTGGAATGGAATGAAGAAAGATGTAGCTAAGTAGGTGGCTAAATGCTTAGCTTGTCAACAAGTGAAAGCAGAACATCAGAAATCCTTTAGAATGTTACAACCACTCCCTATCTCGAATGGAAGTGGGATAACATTGCCATGGACTTTATCCGTGGTTTACCCAAGAACCAGAAAGGGGAAGACACTATTTGGGTGGTTGTGGATTGTCTGTCTAAAGTGGCTCATTTCCTAGCCAGTCAAATCCACAGACCAAGTCAATAAACTAAGAGAACTCTACGTGAAGAAGATCACAAGATTTTATAGTGTGCCTAAAACTATTGCACTTGGCAAAGAGTCTCGCTTCACCTCTCAGTCTTGGTAGAGTTTATAGAAGAAGTTGGGCACTGAAGTCACCATGAGCGCTACCTTTCACCCTCAGACAAATGGACAATCTGAGAGAATTATCCAGACCTTAGAAGATATGCTGAGATCTTATATTCTAAATGTTAAAGGGAACTGGAGCAAATACATACACTTAGCAGAGTTTGCCTATAACAACGATTACTAGGCAAGTATTAAGATGGCTCCATTTGAGGCTCTTTATGGAGGGCAATGTAGATCACCAAGCTGTTGGGCTGAACTTGAAGACCACATATTGACTAGGCTAGACTTGGTGGAGGAAATGAAAAACCAAGTCAAATTGATACAAAAGAGGTTGGCTAAAACTCAGAGTCATCAAAAGAGCTATGCTGACAAGACAAGGAAACTCCTAAAGTTCCTAGTGGGTGATAAAATATTTTTAAGAATTAGTCCTCAGAAGGATACTAGTAGGTTTGGATTCAAGGGAAAACTATCTTCAACATTCATCGAACCCTTTGAAATATTTTGAAGAATCAGGGAATGTGCTTATGAGTTGGATCTACCAAACCGGATAACTTCAGCTTACAATGTGTTCCACGTGTCGATGTTGAGAGAGTATTAACCAAATCCCTCTCACATCATCTGCAAGGAAGAAGTAAATATTCAAGATGATGCCACGTATGAAGAAACAATAGTTAGAATACTTGATCACAAGGTCCAAAGCCTAAGAACTAAGGATATTCCATGGAAGCATCTCAAGATGGAAGAAACTACCTAGGAGTTAGAGAGTGAGATGAATACTAAGTACCCACATCTGTTCACTAAGAACCCCTGGATATGTACAAATTTCGACAAAGAATTTTTTTTTAATACCTTGAAAATTTTGTACGGAATGAAATAAAACAATTCAAAATAACTCAATGCTCATTTGGGTGTACATGGTGAGAAATGAGACCGAGTTCGTTTCAGGGATAAATTTAGCAGGTCCAATACCTTCATTTAGTGAACCTTAAGGGCCCAAAATAGCGTGAAAATGAAATGATATGACATGAACTGGTTAACTGGAAAATATATCAGAAAATCATTTCATTTGCTTAAAATTAGGGTGTCATTTTCCTAAGACCTATCAGTGGATTCCAAATAAGAAAAGAAAATTTTGATAACCCAAACCAAATAATAGTTTGAAATTTTTATTATATCCATGTGATCCCAAAAATATATGATGAATGCCTCAATTCCTAGCCAATTGCAAAATATGAATTTTTGTAAAATTTTTGCAGACCTAAAAATGCATTGGTGATGATGTAAGATTGACATGATCATGGGTGATCATATACACTACACCCTACCCAAGTGCATGAGACGTCTCCATGAATAATGATTCTATGTGTCAAGTATATGATCAGGTATGCCCATACCTAGCTAACTACATGGGATGTTTCACCTTGTTTAGAAACCATTAAGAATGATCTCATGTACACACAAATATTTATCATATACACCATGCGCCACTTAGGCAAAAATGACACATATGTGTGTGTGTGTGTGTGTGTGTGTGCACATGTGAATAACCCAAATAGAAGTTTTCAAAGTCTAATTTATACTCACAAGAGAAACCTTAGCTGTCACAAACAAAGAAGAAACAAAACTCAGAAATGAGAAAGTTACCTAGCAAAAGGATGCTCTAATCATGGCGACACATAAGGGAAAGACCATCATAACCTTCATGCAACAAACCCTAGCCATCCTCTTATGAATTGCATGCAAAACCTAGCTGCCACCCTTGTGAGGAAACACTAATCTAAGATGCTCATATATGCCCCCTTTGTGTATTGAAAGTCCATATAAACCTCCCTAATGCATTCATTCTTCTTTTTTCCAAAATAAGAGCATACTAGTTCCATTTAATTTTTTTAGCCCTCTTCTTAGCAACACCTTTTCCCTCCCTTGTGTTCTTGAGTGATTTTCATTAAGAAGTTAGGATTTTAAATTACTTTGCTAATTTGAGTTTCTAACATGTTCATGCATATCTTATTTTTAGTTTTCAACATGTTTAATCAATATTTAAATTCAGTTTATCATGTATGCATGTTTTAAGTAATCATGATACCATGCCATGCGTACATTTCATGCTTAGGTTTGACTTGAATTATGAAGCACGCTATGTATTATTTTGATGTTCTTTGAATGTTTTATTCTTAATTTTATTATTCTGAATTTAGATTCATGAATGTGTGAGAAATAAGTTTAAGAATTTGAAGTTTGTGAATCACGTACTGTCATAGTAATCTAAGTGATGCTATGGGTGTTCTTTAAATATACTTAGTGTATATGGGTCGCATCACTAAGTGTGGATGGTATAAACCAAAGTAATTGGACTATGGACATGAGATCCTTATTCCAATAGAAATGATGAATTGTCTTTCCATCCAAAAGTGGAGTATTTTGATAAGAACATAAAGGGATTAAAATCCCTTTCAGTCTTAACGTCAACAATAACCAAAGATATTGTTTGAATCACTTAATGTATATAAGCGTTTGAATTTGGATGTGCTTTTGATTTGAATTAGAATTTAGTTATTGTTAGTTGCATAGCAAACTAACATTAGAATAGGTAAAATGATGCATTTTATAGGAAATAAGAGAAAATAGAAGTAAAAAATTGCATAATTAGTAATAGTTGCATATAGTTATGAATTACATTGTTTAATAGTTTTCAAGTCTTGTTTTCAATAGTTTTGATATATTTCTATGAGAAAATTATGTCTGGAAAAGGAATTTGCATGTATGACAGGATACAAGTTGATATACACAAAGAATGCATCAGAAGAAGGCATACAAGAAATGGAATCAAGAGCAAAAACCAGAAGACCCCGGTACAAAAACTGAGGACTGCAATTTGAACAGAAAAACAGAGCTAGTGAATAACTCACTGGTGACCGCAGTCCATAAACTAGGGACCGCGGTCACCAGAACATTGTTGGCATAGAAATTCTACAGACCGCGGTGGACAGTATGCAAGAATTCCTAGGTTTTTGACATCAAAATCATGGACCGCGGTCACTCGATTGTCTAGTGAGATTTTCATATTTTTTAGGTTTTTTAGTGCAGGACTATAAATAGAAAAGGGTAATTAGAGTCAGAGAGGACCTAATTCGAAAAAAAGACTACTGGTGACGGTTGTAGGGCTTGAAAACTGTATTTTCTATTGGGATTGAAGATCAAGGTCCAAAGTTTGAGTATGTTTATTTATTATCTTAATTCTTTGATGTGTGAACTCTTAATCATGTCAGGCTAGGTTTATTTTAAGTCTAGGATGTAATTCTGGATTGTAGAATCTCGATATTTTTATTCTAATTAATCTATTTCTGTGGTTTTGTTTTATAATTTGAATTCTTAATGCTTTCTTTTTATTGGCCATAAAAGGAATGATTATAGAATGTTAATCTAACTCAGGAGAGAGGATTAATAATTTAAAAATCAAATTATAGACTTAGATCAATCAATTGACCGGGAGGTTGTTGATTGCCTAGGAGGTTGCATGTTATAATTGTGTTTAATGCATTAGACTATTTACTGTACTCTTCGAGAGAGGGTATTAGTTATTAGATTAATAGATGTTAAGGTACTTCGGGAGAAGGCTTTGATGACTAGTGCCAGAACCTACAGAACAAAAGAATTTGATTAATTGAAATAGGAATTGAAGTGATCACAAGAAAGTTTACTATCCTAGACAATTTAATCTAAAAAGTTTTCAATAATTTACTTTTCAGTTTTATATTTGACTATTTTCAAGGGTTTAATTCTAATTCTTAATCAATCGAATTTGTAGCTTTAATAAAGTTTAAACTGATAGTAAATTGGGCTTTTAGATAGTTGATTTTTATACGTTCCCTGAGGACGATACCCAGATTTACCGGATATTATTCTTGCGATCCCGTATACTTGCGGGGTTGTTAACAAAGTTTTTGGTGCCATTGCCGGGGAACGGTGTAACTATCCTTAAACCAGTTGAATTTGATTTGATTTTAATTAAAACATTTTAAGCCAGTTGGCTCGCTACACTTGATTTGTTTGTTGAGCTATGGTGTTTCAGGGTTTGAATGAGTAGCGCATCCTTTGCTGAGGAAGATCCTAAATTGTCCAAAACTCTAAGGCAAATTTAGATTGAATCCAAGGGACGTGTATCAAACATGGCTGAAAGCGGTAGTTCGGGTGTTGGTAACAATGGGGAGGCACCATTACAAGACTTCTTCAAACCTGTCTTAAACAACAACTACTCTGGGATTGCGAGGACACCAATCCATGCAAATAACTATCTTTGAAGCCATCCATAATCACAATGGTGCAACAACAACATTTTGGGGGTTCAGCAACCGAAGATCATATGGCTCATATGAATTCTTTCATGGAGATATGTGACACAATAAAGATGAACGGGGTCACTGAAGATCAACTACGACTGCGACTTTTCCCTTTCTCTTTAAGGGACAAAGCTAGAACTTGGTTACAAACGCTTCTACCTGGTAGCATTACTACATGGGAAGATATGGGGAAAAAGTTTTTGCAAAAATACTTCACACCTGCCAAAGTCCATCAGTTACGGGGTGAGATCAGCTCTTTCAAGCAACTAGACTTCGAGTTTCTCTATGAAGCTTGGGAGCAGTTCAAAGATTTAGTAAGAAGATGCCCACAGCATGGTTATCTCCCTTGTCTCTAGATTCAGATGTTTTACCGTGGTCTGACACCATCTACCAGAGCTTTAGTGGATTCTGCAGCCGGTAGTTCTCTAATGGGAAAATCTACTACTGAAGCTACTCAACTAATTGACGATATGGCATCCAATGAATATGGGTATTGGTCAAAAAGAGGATCAGTTAAAAGAGTTGGGTTATATCAAGTAGATGGTATGACAGCTCTACAAGCCCAAATGGCATCAATGACTCATCAGATCAATGTCTTGACAGAGAAGCTGGGTAGTTGTCAGGGCAAGCAACAACAACATCGATCTATTTTGGCCATTGCTGAAGCTCACAAGGTATCCCTTACAGAAGGGGCATCTATGGAGCAGATGAATGCACTTAACAATTTCAATAATTATCAAGGGCAGTAGCAGATGTATAATGTTCCTCGATACCATCAGATGAGCAATAACAGAAATTTCTAGCAAGCTCTACAAAGTCATGTTCATCATCAAAGCTTGGTTGAAAAGAAACCGTCGTTGGAGGACAAAATGGATGCAATGGTGAATATGCAGGCACAATTCTTCAAACAACTGACTAATAGGATTATCAGAATGACAATAGAATTTTCGAGTTAGAAATTCATATGGAAAATGTCAATGCCACAATGAAGAACCTTGAGACTCAGATGGGACAGATAGCCCAAACAATCTCTAGTCAGCAAAAAAGTTCTTTTCCCAGTACCACTCAAGTACATCCTAAAGAGAGTTGCCAGGCTATTTTTTATAGTAAGGTGAATGAATTGATGCATAACTCACCCATGCCCTCCAGCCCTTTTGTGCTAGTTGATGAAGCCATCCAGTTTACAAGACCTATTGTAACTGAGCCTACTCATATAGTGCTCACTAGTGGGGCAGAGAAAGATGATATGTTTGAAGGCATTACTACTCAAAGCAACAAGTACATTGAACCATCTCAGCTATCCTTCCTACAAAGGTTTAAAAATTATGTGAATGTGCAGCCGGCGGAGGAAGGCAGTGCTAATCCACAGAAACAACTCCCTTAGAAACTTACTAATCTTGGAAGCTTCACCATTCCATTCCAAATTGGTTCGAGATTCTTTGATAAGGCATTATGTGATTTGGGGGTAAGCATTAATCTGATGCCAATGGTAGTATATAAAGAATTGGGGTTGTTTGAATTAAAGTCTACTACTATTACCCTGCAGCTAGCTGATAAATCATTCAAATACCCACAGGGTGTTGTAGAAGACGTTTTACTAAAGGTGCATGAGTTAATATTCCCAGTTGACTTTGTGATCCTTGACATAGATGATTATGGGGAGTTTCCATTGATTCGTGGGAGGCCATTTTTAGCTACAAGCCATGCACTTATTGATGTTGCCAGAGGAGAGCTTACTTTGCGAGCACATGAAGATAGAGTGGTCTTTTCTATATATCACTCTTTGAAGTCTCCTCCTAAAGCGCAAGTTGGATTTGCAATAGAGCTACAAAAGCCCAGACCTCCTGATATTAAAGTTGAAGATGTTGCTTCTACTAAAGGGGAAGTATTAAAAGCATGCCAGAAGCGTTGCTACACCATTGCTGAACTACTAGATGCACAACCATTTCTGAATAGGCAGTCACATGAACAACTACTGAAACATATGCGGCCACCGGACAACAGAAAGCAAGAGTTGCCAAAAGCCAAAGTGTTTGTGAAGATCAACAAATTGGGCTTTGGTTAACCAGTATCCACATCGAGCTAACGACGTTAAACATAGCGCTGAGTGGGAGGCAACCCACTAGTTATTTATTTTTGTTTATTTCCTTTTATTTTGTTTTAGTTTAATTTAATTTCCTTTAATTTTTATTTGTGTTTTTGTTTATTTCCTTTTATTTTTCTTTCTTTTATTCCAAGCAGGGTTATGAGTATGTGGGCGGATGCCTATGCTTAAGCCGATCCTCCATGTGTGTGTGAAAGTGAAAGTGTGCTCTTGAGGACAAGGCAGAATTTAAGTTTGGGGGTGCGCATTGAAGAACTTCTTTTTCAATTTTAGGTTTATTTTTCCTTATTTTGCCTTTATTTTATATATTGTGTGCTACATTTTTTTCTTCTCTAAACTGCACATATTCATGGGCATATCACATATATAAATATTACTGCAATCATCTCATGACATTCAGATATTAGAATTATTTATTTAGAGTTAGGACTTGAGCATATAGAGCATATAGATGTCACTAGATCCATGCCATATTTTTTGAAAATTTTCACTGAGTAACCTATGAAATTGAAAATTCTTCTAGTGTGATGAGACAAAGAACTAAGGTACTTTCAAATAGTTTGTGTGTTTGGTTTGTCAAAAATATGACTTTGACAAATCTCTGTAATCTTAAGTAGATTAAGAATCCAAAGAATGAGGGAAGTGAGGAGTAAAAACCAAACCACAAGCGGAGATAATTTCCCACAAACTCTTGAAATAATCAAATCTGTCTTGAACACTGCTTAGGAATGACTAAAGAAGGGAAATGAAGTAGGCCATCATTGTTTGAGTCCTAGCCTAAAGGCTGGTCCCAACATTTATAATCCTTTGTAACCAATTTTGAGCCTTATAGCCTGTTTTCTTGTTACGAACCTAAACATTATATATATAAACACTCTATCCTTTTATAAATATCTCAGTTAGACGTATTTGTGTGCACTCATGGTTTTAATACTGCCTATTCTAATGATGTGAAAGAAGGAGGGGATGCTAACATTGAAATACACGTGTTTTTAGTTTTTGTTTGAGGTTTTGTTTAAAAAAAAGAAAACAAAGAAGAGAAAAAAGGAGTTATATTTATTTCTTTAGTATTTCAGTATTGTCAATGATAGCTGCACTTTCTACTTTTGTATGAGTGTACATGTGAGTACAATTTGGAGTGCACTTAATGAAATAAGTTTAGGGGAGCTATGAAAACATGGTTGTGAGCATGAACGAGAAAAACAAAGGTTTGAAAAGAAAGGATCAAGCTATATTGAAAAAAAAATCAATCAAATTAGGTTGTTATTATTGCTATGAGTGTACACCTGAGTCAGATTTAAATTCCTATTCCACTTGTAACTTGAGCCAGACGACGTTACAACCTAAAAGAAAGACCACTGATCTTGACTATAGTTTGACTTAAGTAGAAGATAGATAGAGGAGAAAATTGAGAGGGTCTGTGTACTTATGTATTAGGAAAGGATTTTTGTGAGTGGGATGGCAATTGCAAATCACCTACAAAGTCTAGGAGGATTAAGATACTGACAGATGAAAGGGTGAAGTTAAGGAAGAATGAAGGATGAACTAAAAATCTAGACAACCTGAATGACCGTAGGGACTTGTTAATGAGTCATAAACTAAAGGAATGGAAGATCAAGGTTACAATGACGAGTGAAAAAGAATTTAATACAATATGGCATGACATGTTAATCTTAAATTAGAGTCATTGTTTGGGAACGAACAATAATCTAAGTTTGGTGGTATTTGTTAGTTGCATAGCAAACTAACATTAGAATAGGTAAAATTATGCATTTTATAGGAAATAAGAGCAAAATAGAAGTAAAGAATTGCATAATTAGTAATAGTTGCATATAGTTAGGAATTACATTGTTTAATAGTTTTCAAGTCTTGTTTTCGATAGTTTTGATATGTTTCGATGAGAAAATAATGTCTGGGAAAGGAATTTGCATGTATGACAGGATACAGGTTGATATACACAAAGAATGCATCCGAAAAAGGCATACAAGAGTTGGAATCAAAAGAAAAAACCAGAAGACCACGGTACAGAAACTGAAGACTGCAGTTTGAATAAAAAAGCAGAGCCAGTGAATAACTCACTGGTGACCGCGGTCCATAAACTGGGGACCGCGGTCACAAAAACATTATTGGCATAGAAATTCTACAGACCGCGGTGGACAGAATGCAAGAATTCCTGGATTTTTGACATCAAAATCATGGACCGCGGTGACTCGATTGTCTAGCGAGATTTTCATATTTTTTAGGTTTTTTAATGCGAGACTATAAATGGAAAAGGGTAATTAGAGTCAAAGAGGACCTAATTCGAAAAAGAGACTACTGGTGACGATTGTAGGGCTTGAAAACCTGTATTTTCTATTGGGATTGAAGATCAAGGTCCAAGGTTTGAGTATGTTTATTTATGATCTTAATTCTTCGATGTATGAACTCTTAATCATGACAGGCTACGTTTATTTTAAGTCTAGGATGTAATTCTGAATTGTAGAATTTTGATATTTTTATTCTAATTAATTTATTTCTGAGGTTTTGTTTTATAATTTGGATTCTTAATGCTTTCTTTTTACTGGCCATAAAAGGAATGATTATAGAATGTTAATCTAACTCGGGAGAGAGGATTAATAATCTGAAAATCAAATTATAGACTTAGATCAATCAATTGACCGGGAAGTTGTTGATTGCCTAGGAGGTTGCACGTTATAATTGTGTTTAATGCATTAGACTATTTACTGTACGCCTCAGGAGAGATTATTAGTTATTAGACTAATAGGTGTAAAGGTACTTCGGGAAAAGGCTTTGATGACTAGTGTTAGAACCTACAGAACAAAAGAATTTGCTTAATTGAAATAGGAATTGAAAGTGATCACAAGAAAGTTTACTATCCTAGACAATTTAATCTAAAGAGTTTTCAATTATTTACTTTTCAGTTTTATATTTGACTATTTTCAAGGGTTTAATTCTAATTCATAATCAATCGAATTTGTAGCTTTAATAAAGTTTAAACTGATAGTAAATTGGGCTTTTAGATAGTTGATTTTTATACGTTCCCTGAGGACGATACCCAGACTTACCGGATATGACTACTACCATCCCGTACACTTGCAGGGTTGTTAACAATTATTTATGGAATGATTCACTGGACTATGTGCTCACTCTTTATTCTCTTATTATTCAAGAAATTGAATCATGAAAAGTACTGAAATTAGATGGAGTTTTAAGTATGAAAATTTATATGTAAAGTCTTGTTGCCCAAATTTTTATTATTTAAATTAAAAGGACTACTGAATTTAATTTTTAAATTAAGTTATATGCTCTTTTATTATTTGAAATTCCAGTATGCGCTTCTGTATTTTATTGAAAAAATAGAGATTGGAGCACTTCTTTTATTGCTTTGTGATAGTCTTATTAAATTAAAATTAAATTAAATTGTTTAGGTTGTGTACTCATTATGAATTAATAAGACTTGGGATTATTGAAATAGAATGTGATGCAAGTTATGTACTTGTAAATGTGATAGAGGCTCAACCTGCCTTTTGGTTAAGTCTAATTGAAAGTTTCAAGGGTTGGACTGTCACAAACCACTTCATCAATTCTTGGAATGATTATTCTCACTTATTATTCCAAACAATTTGTTTTCCCTTTCTAGTTAACTTGGTCATTGGTCCAGCCAACTTTAAGAAGTCTTGGATAAACATGTGGTAATATCTAGCCAAACCTAAAAAGCTTTTGATTTTCGTCAGAATCATAGGCTGCCTTCAGTTGGATACCACTTCTCTTTTCTCTAGGTTTATGGATATTCCTTTAACTGAGATGACATGACCAAAGTACTTAACCTTCTTCATCCAAAAGTCACACTTGCTAAACTTAGCATAAAGTTTATTTCTTCTCAGCATCTCTAAGAAAATCTTCAGATGTTCTCCACGCTTAGTTTCTGATCTAGAGTATATTAGAATGTCATCAACAAGTACTACAACAACAAATAAACCAAATATTGTCTGAAGAATTTGTTCATTAGTTCCATAAATGAAGCTGACGCGTTGGCCAAACCAAACGACATCACTATGAACTCAAAAAGTCTATATCAAGTTATGAAGGTTGTCTTGTATATGTTAGATGCTCGTATCCTCAATTGATGATATCTTGATCTTAGATCAATTTTGGAGAAATGAGAAGCTGCCCTAAACTAATCAAATAGGTCATCTATTGAAGGTAATGGATACTTGTTCTTTATTGTTACTTGATTTAACTTTTGATAATCAATACAAAATCTCATAGATCCATCCATTTTCTTTACAAACATAACTGGAGCTCTCCATGGTGACTCACTAGATCTGATAAATCCTTTTTCACGGAGCTCATCTACTTGTGTCTTTAGCTCAATCAGTTTTAGTAATGCCATTCTCTAAGGTAGAATAGCTACGGGGTTAGTGCTAGGATCTAACTTAATCTTGAATTTTACCTGTCTATGTGGTGGTCGTCTAAGTAGGACATCTAGGAATACATCTACATATTCCTGTACTACAGGTATCTCTTGTATTTCTCTAGATTATTCAACATCCTCTTTGAATAACTATTTGAAGTCTTCCTTTTGTTTTAAATAATGCAGCATTGCCACCATAGGACTCCTTGGCAATCTTTGCATATCTCCATTTATTCTAAGAACGTCCCCAGAAGGCAACATCACAGTCACCTTCCACTTCTAACAGTCTATCTTGGCTTGATATATGGTTAACCAATCCACACCCAATATGACACCATACCCATAAAAAGGAAGTGTACTAAGATTAGCTCCTATCAGCTTGTTACCAAATCTAAGGTCACATTTACAATATCTCATAGAGTTCACTTATCTCCTATGGATGTGGCTATATGTAAAGTCAAAGGCACTAGGTTTGTCACCAATTGTAATCTATCTACCAAACATTTAGAAATGAAGGATCAGGTCGCACCAGAGTCAAACAAAACTTTCACAGTAACGTTAAAGAAAAGAAACGTGCCTTCCACTATCGATGCATAATCAGCATGGGCATCAACAACATAATAGTTGAGCTTGGTTTTGTCCTTGACCCTAATTTTGGTTCTACCCTATATTTTGTTGTGGTTGGGTTGTGGTTGTTGTTTCTATTGGGGATAGCCATGTTTTCCACGCATCTGTTGTTGTTGAGGAGGAGTTGGAGCTCTATTAGGATAGTTTTTGGCAGTGTGTCCCCTCTAGCGGCATAAGAAGCACAACCCTTGCCTCTTTGCTTATTCTCTCTACTCGTCCCTAGCATGATTAGTCCATGCTTGTTGGTTCTTTTTTCTATTTTCATTCTGTGCCTATTTTTTATTTTAAGACACTCGGTGCCCATCTTGTCCTTTCTGCGTCTTCTATGAGGATCCTGCCACTTGTTCCAATTGTAACCTTTTATGTCTGTTCCACAAAAGCTTGTTCATACTTGAGATCTCACTCGATCAACTGTGCCCTTCCCATCGTTTCCTTAAGGGTGGTCAATCTCAGAGGATGTATTATTTTTTGTTTCTCTAACTTTAGTACTTCGGCAAACTTGTCCACCTTAGACTGTTCATCTCTTACTAGTTCTGGGGCAAACCTCAATTGTTCAGTAAATTTTTGTTCATATTTGTCCATAGTCATATTCTTACGTGTTAATCGGATGAACTCGAACTATATCTATTTTGTTTTTGCCATGGAAAAGAAGTATGAATAAAACAGAGTCTTAAACTGTTTCCAAGTCATAGTGGTTACATTCGTAGCAGGATCATTCATGACCATCTCGCACCAATTATAGGTGTGTCCCTCAAACTGGTGCACTGCTAATACAACTCTCTTGGTTCCAGTTGCCCCTAAGGCATTCAAGTGTTTGTTTATCTCAGTGAACCACTCATCAGCAACTACATAATGGGCCATACCCTCAAAAGTACTAGGTTGTACCTTTTGAAATTTTATCAACAAGTTCTTCTGTTTTATATCATCTACTATCGGTCGATCACGTGGTATTAAACCATTAGGCAATATGGCCTAATGAACTTGGGACTGAGGCTGTGACTGTGGCTGTGGCTGTATTGGTGGTTGGTTCTAGATCTGTGCGAGGTTCCTCATGATCTATTGTACAACTTGCTTAGTGAATTCAGTTAACATATCTATAGTCGCCACTACCCTAGCTAGAGCTACTGCCACTGGTGCTCCATTATCCCTCTACCCAAATTCATCAGTATTATCATCTTTGTACCTTTACCACTTGTTCTTGCCATTATCTACAAGCCAAAAGTCATTTTGGTATCCATCAGTTCAACATGATATCAATAAGGGAAATTTTAACACACAAAGAGAATCATAACCTTATCTCAATTTAATTTGGGTTACACAAACCCCTTTTCATCTTAGAATCCGAATACTAAATGCTTTTGCAACTCGTGATAAGTGTCATCTTTTATATCTTTATTCATAGTTGTGATCCTATTGTCAAAATAAATTTTCTCATGTCATTTGTACTATCATAGCTCGAGATTCATGTCTCTATGTTCTCGATATGTTCAGTGACTTATCAGTCTTTGTTTTTAAGTTTTAAGTTTGTGGGTTCTGAGCCCTGTCGTTATGTATAAGAATTTTGGGTTCATATGACAGTATTCAAAGTTTTAAAATCAAGGAGCATGCAAACGACCATTCAATCAAGACACAATTCACACTAGCATAGTGAGATTTCTGAACTTCTGTCTATGCCTTCGAGTTCAAGTGTTCCATACCACTCTTGGCCAGCAAAATAGGCTTCTACTCAAAAACCTTATTATATCCAAACAATTTTGCAAATGTCTTCATAACCACGGCCTCCCAAGTCCCACTATACTTGA
This sequence comes from Tinospora cordifolia, assembly GCA_030144865.1. NCBI lineage: Eukaryota > Viridiplantae > Streptophyta > Magnoliopsida > Ranunculales > Menispermaceae > Tinospora > Tinospora cordifolia. The sequence goes on from JAJIYU010000894.1 coordinate 19,634, forward strand.
CAATCCCATACCACCCAAGCATAGGAAAACAAGTTCTTCCAAAGACACTGACCATTCACCAATCATGGTCCGTTAATATCCAAGTCAAGGATTCTGCCGTATCCCTAATTTCTACGCGTCTCATACCATGTAAAAACTAGAGATATAGGATCATTTAGATCTTGTGTCATGACCAAACAAGTGTTTTGTTATTCACACATTTTCAATCTCTAATATATGTCCTAATAGTTTTATTATGATCCATTGTGCCTCTTTGGCAACACCCAAGTCTTTACCTATGGTCTCTTTTCCTAAACCTAAGGTCTTGATACTTGGCTGAGTGGTTCCTTCATTAAACCCAAGCATCACCAACCTCAGCTACCAACATTGGTATTTGAACACATTTCTAGCCTACTATTCTATGGCATAAGCTCTCATCAGGCCCTTGGCATCCACTGCTTAGGTTATCTCTCTCTTTTTGCCCAGTTTTCTACTACTTGAGCTCTATTTCTGTTACGTCTATCATGCAAGGAGAGATGCACCATTAAATGTTGGTCCAAATGTCATCTATTGAGAACTGAGACACTGCTTTTCTAATATTAAGTTCTCATTAAACATCATCTAGACATACCATAACTCATATAAATAAATAATCAAGCTTTTGGACTCACCAAGGAGTAATACATGGAAAACATTTCATGACAAGTATAGTTATTATTTCATCACGTATAACACATCATTGACCAGTAATTGCAATCATTCTAACCATCTCATAGAAACATATAGCAATAATCATCTCATGTTATAAGGCATGATAAGCATCCAATATGGACATGTAACTGATGTTATTCTAGCATTTATGCATTCATGTCATTCATAAATTATATAAACAACATCCTAGCATGTTTCCAGGCATTCAAGCAATGTAAACACACTAATGTTCAGTAATAAAATTCAAATAATACTAGGGAGCAAGATAATCAGTTCCACCTATTGCTATGTTTTGCTTGTTCTACTTCTCGTTCTGATGATTCAATCCTCAACCTCGATCCCAAATGCTCCCTCTTTTGCTCGCCTCAAAAGAGTGTTTTGAACACTTCCAAATGACTCATGTGTAATCTGTTCTTGTAATCCCAATAGTCAAACTCTTCACCAATAGACAGTTCTCCTTCGTTCTTTTCATGAAAATATCGTTGGGAAGTGTTGAAATGGATTTAGAACACTCAAACACTTTTGGGAAGAGGAAATGTCGGTCTGTGATAGTTGGGTAGCTCTTTGCATGACTGTGTATTCGAAGAACTAAGAATTAGGGATTTTGTGCACAAATATATAATTTTCATGTATTACCATGGTAATAACTCTAATTACCATAGTAATTGCATGATTAACACATCAAAATTATAGTTTTTGACGCATTACCACGTAACCAAAAAAGCATCGATTTTTAGTTTTGTATAGTATTACTACGGTAACTATTTTCATTACCACGGTAACAAGAACAATGCCATTGTCACATACTTCTAGTTTTTTCGAGCATCACTACGGTAACCCATTTTATTACTGCAGTAATCAGAGCCTTTTGCCATTATTATGTCTTCATAATATTTTTCTAAAATTTTCTTTAATTCTTACAATTATTCCAAGTTTATTTCCACTTGTATTTCATGATTGTAAAGTATTTATAATTTTTTAAATTTCTTATTTAATTTATTTTTATGTTTAAAACTTTCAAAATTCTAAAATTCGTTCATTGACATTTTGGGGTATTATGGAACAACTCACATGATCCAAACATCCGAGATTCATTTCATCTGTTCAATTAAGAGTTCATTTGCCTAATATGGTTTAGTGGAATGGGAATTAGGAAAGAAAATGAATAAAACCCTAGCCAAACATAAGTGATGAATTTTTGTTCATTTCATGTGAACTCAAAAGTGTGAGACAAAGACCTAAAATGCCAATAAGCATGGTGCACCAAAAGGTGGAATGAAAAATCCCTTAATTGCCATAGGCATGCGCATTGCACATGAGAAAGGACTAGCCGTCTTGATACATGATTAGAAACCCTAAAAGATGATCCCGTGTACACAAGCTACAATGACCATGTGCCTCTCACCTTGGCGTCTGAGCAAGCAAAAATGAAACGAGGAAAGTTTCGAAAACCAATTTGGGAAGTTGCTCATGTGTGCTCAGTAGAGAAAATAAAAGTTCCAATGTGCCATAATCATATGGACCCTAAGCCCATGCACAAAAAAATGTCCAAGAAGTCAAAATAAGAAGGCATAATCCAAATAAGAAAGTTTCCATGTTTACACTATGGCCCCAAAAATAAACCATGCAAAGTGTCAAGTCTATCTTTCTTGATGAGCACTCATAAAGAAAATGAAATATTATCTTACTCACATGACTTCCAAGAATAGAAGCTGCTGAAAAATATTTCTAAACACCCAAGAAACAACATTAAAAGTTTCTAATTCAAGAATAGAAGTTGCTGAAAAATATTTCTAAACACCCAAGGAACAAGATTAGACGTTTCTAATTCAAGAATAGAAGTTGCTCAACCATATGTGTGCACACAAGAGAGGAAACCCTAGTGGTCCCATATACCAAAAACGTGCTCAAGGGAAATGGAAAGTTGCTAATGCAAAGATTCCCAAACCCTCTCCCCATGTGCATAGAAAAAACTCTATAAAGGACCCCCTGTACTCACCTTTTCTTCATCCCAGAGCAAGAGCTGACAAATCTCTCTTATTATTTCTAAGCCTTCTTCTTGGCACCCCGTCTCATTTATTTTTTTTTTCTTCAGTGTTCTTAAGTGAGAAATTATTATTCTTGAGTAGTTTAGTATTCTTGAAGTGCTTAAACTATAGAAACTCTCTTGGATTTTTGAGAAATTGCAAAACAAGGTGGAAGTGATTTTTAGAACCTCTACTCCATTATTTTAGTAATACCATGTTCATGCATGTTTGAGCTTTGTTTAGTATGTATGTTTAGGTTTGAATAACGTGATTCAATTTTCAGTTTAGCATGTACACCATGTTATCTTGATCATGAAGCTATGCCATGCTTAGATTATGCATGATTAGGATTATTTTATGAAGAATAATCATGTTTGATGTTTATATGTTGAACATGCTGAATTTATTTATTTTATTTATGTTTCATGGTCATAAGAACTAAATGAAAGAAGTTGAAACTAAGAACCATGTGCTGTCATAATGATCTAAAAGGATACTATGGGTGTTCTTTACATATATTGTGGGTATATGGTTTGCCTTACTGCTTGTATTGGCGTAGCACAAAATACTTGGACTATTAGCAAGAGACCCAAATCCAATGGAATGTGACATAAAGAATTGTCTTTCCACTCAAAGGAATGTATTTTGGATAAAAACATCAAGGGATTAGATGCCCTTTCAGTCAGAATTATAATAGTAACAATAAATTGTTTTCAATCACTTAATTGTTTGTAATTGTTTGAAATTAAATCTGATATTAGTCTAAATAATGAATTGGTTGTTTGAAAATGATTCATTAAGCTAAATGCTCACCATTGCCCACGTTTTGAATTTTCACTTCAAGTTTTTATTTTGAGTTGTGTACTTTTTTTTTAAAGTTTAAATTTGAAGTCATGTACCCACTTTTATTAAATCAATAAAAATTTAGAAAGTTTTCTTCTATCTCTTGTGCAATTGCCTTAGTGAATGTTTTTAATTAAATAATGCATGAGATAATTGAATTAGAAAGACAAGTCACGTACTTGTAATTGTAATCCAACCTCGGCCCACTTTGTGGTTAACCCAAATTGAAAGTCTTGGGAGCTAGGGTGTTACAACTCAGCTAGATGAGCTCTGAGAAGAAGGATTCATCAGACCAAGAAAATCACCATGGGGATCTTCAATGTTATCTGTGAAGAAGAAACATGGATCCATAAGTGTTAGCAAACCTGCAAGTATACGAGATCGCAGCAGTAATATCCGGAAAGTCCGGGTATCGTCCTCAGGGAACACTAATGGTGATTGAATTTTCTTTAACACCAAAGTTGGTAAAGATCTCAATTTTATCAAGACAAGATTAAAAGTGATTAATTTGATTAAAACTCAGAAAATACTGTAAACAATATGAAAATAAGTTGTAAAATTCAGTAGAGAAACATGTCTAGGATAATGATAGTCTCCGCATAGTTTGTAAATCCTGATTATGTTGTTGGTCTTATCAAATCTATGAATTATAGCATCTATGATTGAAACCCTTTCCCAAAGTGTTTCAACACTCACTAGCATTGTTTCGTTAAACCCTCTCCCGAGGCATTCAGTAGACAACCTATGTGTTTAAGTACATAATCCCTGTGCAATTCCCTAGATTGGCCAACAATCTCCCGATCAATCAACTGGTCTAGGTCCAGATTGTGATGTCCATATTTTAAACTTCTCTCCCGAGATAGAGTAAAATACCAAGTTCGATATATCTATGGCCAGTAGATATAAAGCTTTAAATCTACACAATAAGGAATAGACTGTATAAACCATAAACACAATCATTCATCACAAACTATGCTTTGAACAATCATATCCCAAACATTAGAAGTGATTAGCTCAACATAGAAGTAAAGGAAAACATCACATAAGATTCAAATAGATAAATCATACTCAATTTTATTTACACACTTCAATTGTAATAGAAATCAAACTCTAAACCCCTGAAGCTGTCACAAAATGCTTCCTTTGATCTTCTCCTTGTTTCTTCAGTCTGCTCCCCTTCTATCTGAATGTTGTGTCTTCTATCTCTGCATATCTGTCTTGTGTTTCTCTCTGCGTATCTTTCTTGTGTTTCTCTCTGCATATCTTGTCTTAGAAATACCATCCTCTATTTATAGGCTTGTTTTGCAGTTCGGTGACCACAGTAAGTGACAACGTTCCATGTGTTTGCCGTCAAAAACTGATATTTCTCTGCAATTTAGCCCACCGCAGTTGGCAACACAATCAATAATCATTATGCACTGGTTACTGCGGTCCTCAAAGCATGGACCGCGGTAACCAGAACCATGTGTGATCATAGTTCATAAGGTGACCGCGGTCACCATTTTTTTTCTTCTTCTTAGCTCTCTGGTGACCACGGTCATCATAGGTGGACCGCGGTCACCATTTTTGTGTGCATCTTCTTCGCTGGTCTTCGGTTCAGATTGCAATCTTCAGTTTATTGCACCGCGGTCTTCTGGTCTTTGTTCTTGGTTTTTCATCTCTTTTGCTCCTTTGCTGATGCATTCCTTGTTTCGTTTACTGCGGTCGGCGTTGCCGACCGTGACGATTACTGACTTTTTCTCATTTTTGGCCATTTTCAACTCCTCACGTGCTCCTATTCCTACTCCGGTTTATTCTAAACCTGCACAAACATTGAATACCTTTCTCGGACATTATATTCATGTAAAATAACATTAAATCATGCTAAAATGATGCAACAATGCTCTAAATGCATATTATACTAAATATAAGAAAATACACTACATTTTCTATTACACTAATGCATATTATACATAAAATACCTTTAATATAATTAGTCTACTATGCAACTAACAAATACCCCCAAACTTAGACTATTGTTCATCCCGAACAATGACTCTACTTTAAAACTAACATGCCATGCCATATAGAAGTAAATGCATCTTCACTCATCATTGTAACCTCAATCTTCCATTCCTTTAGTTTATGATTCATTAACACGTCCCTAAGGTTATTCAAGTTGTCTAGATTTTTAGTTCATCCTCCATTTGTCCTTAACTTCACCCTCTCATCTATCAGTATCTCAATTCTCCTAGACTTTGTAGGTGATTGGTAGTTGCTATCCCATTCACAGAAATCCTTTCCTAATACCTAAGTACACAGACCCTTTCAATTCTCTCATCTATCTATCTTCTAATCAAGTCAAACTATAATCAGGATTAGTGGTCTTTCTTTCAGGTTGTAACGTGGTCTGGCTCATGGTACAAGTATAATAGGAATTTAAATCTGGCTCAGGTGTACACTCATAGCGATAATACTAACCTATTTTGTTTGATTTTCTTAATATAGCTTGAGCATTTCTGTTCTATCCTTTGTTTTTCTCATTCAGGCTCACAACCATGTTTTCATAGCTCCCCCAAACTTCTTTCAATACATGCACTCCAAATTGTACTCATATGTACACCCATACAAAAGTCAAAAGTTCAGCTATCATTGACAATACTGAAATATTAAGAACATAAATATAACTTCTTTTTTTTTCTTTTTTTTTCTACCACAATAAGAGTTGAAACAAAAAACTGAAAACATATGTATTTCAATGTTAGCATCCCCTCCTTCTTTCACATCATCAGAATAGGTAGTATTAAAACCATGAGTGCACACAAATAGGTTTAACTGAGATATTCATAAAAAGGATAAAGTGTTTATATAATGTTTAGGTTCATAACAAGAAAACAGGTTATAAGGCTCAAAATTGGTTACAAAGGATTAGAAATGCTAGGATTGGCCTTTAGGCTATGACTCTCAAACAACGATGGCCTACTTCATTTCCCTCTTATAGTAATTCCTAAGCAGTGTTCAAGATAGATTCGATTATTTTAAGAGTCCGTGGGAAATTCACTCTATTTGTGGTTTGGTTTCTACTCCTCACTTTTTCAGTCTTCAGAGTCTCAATCTACTTAAGGCTACAGAGATCTGTCAAGGTCAAATTTTAGACAAACCAATCACACAGACTGTTTGAAAGTACCCTAATTCTTTGTCTCATCACACTAAAGGGATTTTCAATTGTCATAGGTTACTCAATGAAAATTTTCACAAAAACATATGGCATGGATCTAGCCTAAGTGACATCTATATGCTCATGTCCTAGCTTTAAATAAATAATCCAAATATCTAAATGTCATGAAATGATTTCAATAATATTTATATATATGATATGCCAATGAATACATGCAGTTTAGAGAAAAAATGTAGCACACAATATATAAAATAAAGGCTATATGGGAAAAAAAATGAACCTGAAATTGAAGAAGAAGTTCTTCAATGCATACTGCCAAACTTAAATTGTGCCTTGTCCTCAAGAGCACACTTTTAAGCTCACACACACATGGAAGGTCTTTATAAGCACAGACATCCGCGCACATACTTATAAACCTGCTTGGAACAAAAAGAAGACGAGCATTAAAGAAACATTAACTAAAAATGCATGCTTCTTTTTCTTTTAAGTAAATGCATGCATACCTAAGAAATTAAATTAAACTAAAACAAAATAAAAGGGAATAAACCAAAAATAAAAACTAGTGGGTTGCCTTCCACTCAGCGCTATGTTTAACGTCATTAGCTTGATGTGGATACAGGTTAACCAAAGCCCAATTTGTTGATTTTCGCAAACACTTTGGCTTTTGGCAACACTTGCTTTTTGTTGTCCGGTGGCCGCATATGTTTCGGTAGTTGTTCATGTGACAACCTATCCAGCAATGGTTGTGCATCTAGTAGATTAGCAATGGTATAACAATGCTTCTGGCATGCTTTGATTACTTCCTTAGGCTAATCTTGAACACTTTTAGAAGACTGATTTATCGGCAACTGTTCCTCTTTACTGTTGAAATCCATCACACTTTCCTCCAAAGCTAGTACCACAAGCTGCTCTTATTTAGTCATGACTTCAGGGAAATTGAATGAATGGGAGATTTTTCCCACCAATCTTGTGAACTGAGTCCTTCAACTGCTTTTCCAATGCAAGAATTTAAGCTTTCAACTCTGTTGCATTCATGCATGTCGCTCAGATATTGCATTGCCTTGTAGAGATTAAAGATTACCTTTTCATCATGAACTCTTAAAGTTAACTCTCCTTTGTGTACATCAATAAGAGCATGCCCGATAGCCAAAAAGGGTCTTCTAAGGATAAGTGGTATCTCACAATCTTTCTCCATGTCTAAAACCACAAAGTCCACCGGGAATATGAACTTGTCTACTTTAACTAACACATCTTCAACCACTCCTTTGGGGTATGTTAAAGAACTATCAGCTAGTTGGAGAGTAATGTTTGTTGGCTTGATTTCTGTCATTCCCAATCTCTTGCACATAGGTAAAGGCATCAAATTTATGCTTGCTCCCAGATCACATAATACTTTCTCAAAGATTTCTGTCCTAATATTGCAAGGTATAGTGAAACTACCTGGGTCCTTCAGCTTTTGAGTAAGCTTCTTTTGTAATATGGCACTGCATTCTTCAGTGAGCTTGACAGTTTCAAAGTTTTCCAGCTTCTTTTTCTTTGACATGATCTCCTTCATAAACTTCGCATAGTTTGGCATTTGTTGCAAAGCTTCAACAAATGGAATGTTTATATGGATTTTCTTGAACATATCCAGAAATTTAGCAAATTGGTCATCCATCTTCTTTTTTTGAAATCTTTGGGGAAAAGGTAAAGGTAGAGTTTCAGAAATTCGGATCTCTTTACTTACTCTTCCTTTTGCCTTTCCTCGTGCTGGTGCCGAGTCTTCATTTTGATTTGTGGATGCTTCTGACTCGTCTTTCTCCTTGCTAACTGCTTCTTGTACTTCTTTAGGTAGTATATTCGGATTTGGAGGTCCTGCTACTTCTTTGCCGCTCCTTGTAATGATTGTTTTACAACTCTCCTTCGGATTGACTTGAGTATCGCTTGGAAAAGAGCTTCGCTGCTGGTTTGACACTAGTTGAGCCAACTGTCACACTTGTGTTTCCAAATTCTTAACGGTCGCATTGATGTTTCCAATTTGAAGTTCAATTCCAGAAACTCTAGTATCATTCTTATCAACCCGGCTTGTCAACTCCTTAAAGAATCTTGTATGCATACCCATCATTTCATCAATTTTCTCCTCCAAGGACGGCTTCTTTTCTTGCAAAAGCTGTTGGTTGACAAAACCTGGAGGCATCTGAGCATTTTTGTTATTTGCATATAAGAAATTTTCGTGATTCCTCACACTCGGATGATAATATTTAGGGACATTATACCCTCCAACTGATGTTTGGTACTGGTTGAATCCATTCAATGCGTTCATCTGTTCAAGTGAGGCTTCTCCATGATACATTGATTTATTACCTTCAGCAATTGAGTGTACTTGTTGATGTTGTTGAAGTGGCGATCCACCATTTTTTTCTTCCACCAAATTCAGCCTATGAGTCATTGCTGCAATTTGGGCATGTAAAACACTAATCTCATCAACTTCATGAATTCCCACTCTTTTGACTGCACCTCTTTCAGTACCATGTCCATAGGCATTGGCTGCCATGTGTTCAATAAGTTGGGTTGCCTCCGTGGTTGATTTTCCCATTAAAGATCCCCCGCTTGCTGAATCAACCAATGCTCTTGTAGGTGGTGTGAGTCCACTGTAAAACATTTGAATTTGAAGCCAAGGTAGGTAACCATGTTGTGGGCAACGCCTGAGTAGGTCTTTAAATCGCTCCCATGCCTCATATAGTGATTCAAACTCAGATTGTTTAAAAGAGCTTATTTCCCCTCGCAGCTGGTGTGAAGTAATTTTGAAGAAATCTTTGTCCCATCTCTTCCCAAGTAGTAATTGTTAGCCACCCCGCAAGTGTATGGGATCGCAGTAGTAATACCGGTGAGACCGGATATCGTCCTCAGGGAACGTATGAAAACCAACTATCTTAAAGCCCAATTTACTATCGATTTAAACTTTATTAACGCTACAAATTCGATTGTTCGAGAATTATAATGACATTTCTATAAACAGTCAAATGTAAAACTGGAAAGTAAAATAATGAAAACTCTTTAGATTAATTATCTAGGATAGTAAACTTTCTTGTGGTCACCTTCAATTCATGTTTCAATTAATCACATTCCTTTGTTTTGTAGGTTCTAGCACTAGTTATCAAAGCCTTCTCCCGAAGTGCCTTAACACCTATTATTCTAATCACTAATACCCTCTCCCGAGGCGTATAGTAAATAGTCTAATGCATTAGACACAATTATAACGTGCAACCTCCTAGGCAATCAACAACCTCCCGGTCAATTGATTGATCTAAGTCTATAATTTGATCTTCAGATTGTTAATCCTCTCTCCCGAGTTAGATTAACATTCTATAATCATCCTTTTTATGGCTAGTAAAAAGAAAGCATTAAGCATCCAAATTATAAAACAAAACCTCAGAAATAGATTAATCAAAACAAGAACATCAAGATTCTACGATCCAGATTTACATCCTAGATGTAAAATAAAGCTAGCTGGACATGATTAGAGGTTCACACATCAAAGAGTTAAGATTACAAATAAACATACTCAACTCTTGGATCTTGATCTTCAATTCTTCTTTGTCTTCCCTCTTTGCTCTGTTTCAGCCCATCCAGCCTTCTGGTTCCTTCAAAATTCGTCTCCTCTTGTTGATAGCCACTGGTCCTCTCTATTCCCCTCTCTATTTGCCCTAGAAATCGCAGTATTTGCACACTTTGGGTGGGTGACCGCGGTCAGAGAGCATTGCCCAATTCCTAGATCTGTGTCTGCCTATTTCTGTGCAAAATTCAATCTGGTGACCGCGGTCACTAAATGGATGACCGCGGTCACCAGAACAACGTAAACACAATAAAACTATGGTGACCGTGGTCACTAAAGCATGGATCGCGGTCACCAATGTTGCACAACTCTGGTGACTGCGCTCACTGATCCTTGGACCGCGGTCACCAATTTTCTCTCAATTTATGCGTTCTGGTGACCTCGGTAGTGCAATTCAATGACCGTGGTCATACATTGCACCCATTTTTCCCCTTTGGTGACCGCGGTCTTGCTATTGAAGACCGCGGTCATCCCTTCTTTCCTTTTTTTCTTCATTTGGCTTGTGACTGCGGTAATGCAATGGTCTTTCATTTTAGCTTTCATTTTGGTTTATGCTGACCGCGGTAATGCAATTCAAAGAGCATGGTGACTGTCATACTGTTGTCCTGATTGGTAGACTACAATCTTTAATTACTAAACTGCCATCTTCTAGTCTTTGGTCTTTGTTTTTGCTCATTTGCTAATCCATTCTTTATTCCGTTTTACTAACGTTTTCTCATTTTTGGCCATTTTCAATTCCTCGCGTGCTCCTATTCTTACTCCGGTTCATTCTATACCTGCACAAACATTGAATACCTTTCTCAGACTTTATATTCATACAAAATAACATTAAAACATGCTAAAATGATGCAACAATGCTCTAAATGCATATTATACTAAATATAAGGAAATACACTACATTTTCTATTACACTAATGAATATTATACATAAAATACCTAACATATAATTGGTCTACTATGCAACTAACAGTAATACTTCCCGGAAGCAAGGTTTGAAGCTCACTCTTTGCTTTATCCCTTAAAGAGAAGGGAAATAATCGAAGTCGAAGCTGATCTTCGGTCACTCCATGGATCTTTACCATGTCGCATATATCCATGAATGAGTTTAGATGCACCATAGTGTCTTCCACAGCTGATCCTTCGAACTGTTGTTGCTGCACCATTGTGATCAAGGACGGTTTTAACTCGAACGTGTTTGCATTAATGGGCGTCCTTGCTATTCCAGAATAGTTGTTATTCAAAACAGGTTTAAGGAAGTCTCGCAATGGTGCTTCTCTGTTGTTACCACATCCCGAACTTCCGCTTTCAGCCATGTTTGCAGCACGTTCTAGGGCCTTCAACCTAATCTGGCTGATTTTCTTTAGCAAATCTGGATCGTGTGTATCAAAATGATGTTCACTCATACACGCCTGAAACACACGAGAACAAAAGATCAAGTGTAATGGTAATCACAAATAAATAAAATAAGAAAAACTATTGTCTTGAGGAAATCTAAGTCAAAATCAACTAGTATTAAAATAAAACAATCACACCGCCGCTCCCCGGCAACGGCGCCAAAAACTTGTTAGCAAACCCGCAAGTATATGAGATCATAGTAGTAATATCCGAAAAGTCCGGGTATCGTCCTCAGGGAACACTAATGGTGATTGAATTTTCTTTAACACCAAAGTTGTTAAAGATCTCAATTTTATCAAGACAAGATTAAAAGTGATTAATTTGATTAAAACTCAGAAAATACTGTAAACAAGATGAAAATAAGTTGTAAAATTCAATAGAGAAACATGTCTAGGATAATGATAGTCTCTGCATAGTTTGTAAATCCTGATTATGTTGTGGTCTTAGCAAATCTATGAATCATAGCATCTATGATTGAAACCCTTTCCCAAAGTGTTTCAACACTCACTAGCATTGTTTCGTTAAACCCTCTCCCGAGGCGTTTACTAGACAACCTATGTGTTTAAGTACATAATCCCTGTGCAATTCCCTAGATTGGTCAACAATCTCCCGATCAATCAACTGGTCTAGGTCAAGATTATGATGTCTATATTTTAAACTTCTCTCCTAAAATAGAGTAAAATACCAGGTTCGATATATCTATGGCCAGTAGATATAAAGCTTTAAATCTACACAATAAGGAATAGACTCTATAAACCATAAACACAATCATTCATCACAAATTATGTTTTGAACAATTATATCCCAGACATTAGAAGTGATTAGCTCAACATAGAAGTAAAGGAAAACATCAAATAAGATTCAAATAGATAAATCATACTCAATTCTATTTACACACTTCAATTGTAATAGAAATCAAACTCTGAACCCCTGAAGCTGTCACAGGCTTGTTTTGCAGCTCGGTGACCACATTTGCCGTCACAGAAATACCATGTGTTTGCCGTCAAAAACCAATATTTCCCTGCAATTTAGCCCACTGCAGTTGGCAACACAATCAATAATCATTATGCACTGGTTAGCGCGGTCCTCAAAGCATGGACTGCAGTAACCAGAACCATGTGTGATCATAGCTCATAAGGTGACCGCGGTCATCAAAGGTGGACTGCGGTCACCATTTTTTTTTCTTCTTCTTAGCTCTCTGGTGACCGCGGTCATCATAGGTGGATCGCGGTCACCATTTTTGTGTGCATCTTCTTGGCTGGTCTTCGGTTCAGACTGCAATCTTCAGTTTATTGCACCGTGGTCTTCTGGTCTTTGTTCTTGATTTTTTATCTCTTTTGCTCCTTTGCTGATGCATTCCTTGTTCTTCATTTTTCATCTCTTTTGCTCCTTTGCTGATGCATTCCTTGTTCTTGATTTCTCATTTTTGGCCATTTTCAACTCCTCACATGCTCCTATTCTTACTCCGGTTCATTCTAAACATGCACAAACATTGAATACCTTTCTCGGACATTATATTCATATAAAATAACATTAAATCATGCTAAAATGATGCAATAATGCTCTAAATGCATATTATACTAAATATAAGCAAATACACTACATTTTTTATTACACTAATGCATATTATACATAAAATACCTTTAATATAATTAGTCTACTATGCAACTAACAATAAGACTATGTGTTAAGTCAAAGAAGTTGAATTAGATGATAGTAAAGAACAAGAATCCCTTACCAAGGATAGACGACCTATTTGATAAATTGAAAGGAGCCACTCATTTCTCAAAGATTAACTATAGGTTAGGATATCATCAATTAAGGATCTAAGAGTCTGATATTCAGAAGAGAGCCTTTAGGACACTTTGAGTTTATGTTGATGCCCTTTGATTTGACTAATGCACGACAACATTTATAGATCTGATGAACCAAATGTTTAGGCAATACCTTGACCACTATGTGGTGGTATTTGTAGATGACATCCTAATTTACTCTAAATCAAAAGTTGAACATGTTGAACACTTGAGGATTGTATTGGAAACATTAAAGAAGAATAAATTATATGTCAAGTTCAGTAAGTGCGAGTTCTAGATAAATATGGTCAAGTTCTTTGGCCATGTAGTGTTAGCAGAAAGCATCTATGTGGATCTTGTAAAGCTAGAAGCTATCATGGACAAGAAGCAACCCAAGACAGTTATGGAGATCAGGAGTTTCTTAGGCCAAGCTAGAAACTACCAATTTGTGAGACAATTATTTGTACAAATTTCACTAGGCATACTTAGAAATCAATTGATTTAATTCAAAAATTCAAAGGGTACATAGCCTTTGTGTTTATTATAGCGCAAATAATCTCAAAGAACAAAATTTTGGTGAACATGCCCTACAATTCAATAAAACCTAAAAAATAATCTAAGTGTTTTCCATAAAGCTTTCATATATTAATTTTCCAAGAGATTAAAAAGGAATGGTGAGCTAAAGCGCCCAGTGGATTATTCTAAATATTTAACTCATTATTTTAAATCAAATAGAACATGTATAATAAACAATTTAAGAGATTATGTAATTCAAATAATGGCTACGCCTTAGTATTCTATATTTAGGGGATGAGGTCAAATCTAGACCTTCAATCTTATCATTGATAAAGAGGGGTTAAATCTGAACCCTCACTTCACATCCCAAAAATACTAGTTGGAACAAACGGTGAAAATTCACAGGCCAGTATGTGGTTGAAATCTTTGTTTAATTTTTCATTAATGTTGAATTGTAATATGATAAATTCAAAAAATTTAATAAATGGCATGTATTCATGGTAGGCATGTCATAACATAGATCATATCATCAGGAAGCGTGCATCATTAGTCATAAAACCCTAAACAATGCATCTACAATCATGGCATGTATAATCATGGCATGTATGATCATGAAATGCATAATCATGGCATATTTTCAAACTAAGCAAACATCCATACACATCATATCTGAATTAAAATAACAAGGTAAAGATTCGGAAATTACTTCTACTTGAAAATAGTTTTACTCCTCTTGAAGCCTCTATTGAACTCCTTGAGATCTCCCCAACTGCTAGCACAAATTTGTGCAACTTTACTACTACTACACTGATCGTTGTTTAGAATAGCTAAAGAAAAAAAAAAGGGATGCCTAGGGAAAGGTAGAGAGAACAAGAAGGACCTTGTTTAGTTCGTTTTGGGATGAAGATAATGGTGGCCCAGGCATGGTTTATGTAGAATTTAAATTGGTGGGTCTTAACAAGTTTGGGTTGTTCTCAAAGTTGGAAACTTGCTAATTTTCCTAATGTTTGTGCCCCCCGCCCCACCCCCCCTCCAAGTATAAGAATTAGTAAGTTTGATTTTAACGTTTTTGGGGTTGTTTCCGTGCACAAAAAATTCCTTTTTTGGTGTTTTTATTGCACCACTACGATAACGAAATGGTTATTGTAGTAATCACATGTGTTTTTTTTTCGTTTTTTCTCCATTTTACCGTAGTAATCTCATCCAAGTACTGCAATAATGGTTTACATCACTTTCTTCAAGGAATTTGTGATGCACTATCATGGTACTCAATTTGCCTACAGTAATAGTCATCATCATTGGGCAAAAGACAACCTTGTCTTGGTTTGCCGCAGCACTACCACGGGATTCATTCTGACTACCACGGTAGTCTTGCAGCATGTTTTTTTTCATTTGTTTATTTCTTCTTTTGCTTTCTTTTTAAATAGTTGAAACATAAATAATTGCATCCAAAATTCTCAAAATTGTTTATTGAATTTTCATACAATTTCTCAGGGTAGTACAACTTACGCCCCTTAAAAGAAACTTCATCTTCAAAATTATCACTAATTCACTTGGGTGTCGTTCAGTCAAGTACTCAAGTGTCGTCTTTCACTCCATGATGTTTCCGAAGAACTTTGACCAAGGGAATGTCTTTCATTCTTAGGCTTTGCAGGTTGCGGTCAAGAATCCTAACTGTCGTTTCTTTGTATGTGGCATTGGCTTGTGTGTCTACTTCTTCCTAATGGATTATGTGAGAGGTATCGGGTTCGTACTTCCTCAACATCGACATATGGAACACATTGTGTACTGAGGACATTCAGTTTGGCAGGTCGAGTTTGTAGGCATATTCACTAACTCTTCTAAGTGTCTTAAATGGACTGATGAATCTAGGTGATAGCTTCTCTTAATATCCAAACAACTTGATTCCATTCTGAGCGCTAATTCTTAGGAACATTTTGTCGCCCACCTAAAACTCTAGGGGTTTTCTTCACTTGTCAACATAACTCTTTTGTCTACACTGTGCTGTGGCTAATGTTTTTTATATCTTTTTTACTTGATTGTTCATTTCCTCCACTAGATCTGGCCCAGTAAGCACACAATCCTCAAGTTTAGCCCAACAGGTTAGTGATCTGTAGGGCCTCACATAGAGAGCTTCATACGAAGCCATCTTTATACTTGCCTTATAACTGTTGTTATAGGCATAATCTTCTAGGTGTAGGTACTTGCTCCAGTTGCCCATGAAATCAAGGATGCAAGACCTTGATGAATCTTCTAGTCTTTGGATGACTCTCTCAGACTAACCATCAGTTTGTGGATGGAAAGTGATGTTCATGGTGAGTTTGGTACCCAACTTCTTTTATAGACTCTATTAGAATTGTGATGTGAATCGAGAGTATCTATTCGATAATATGGTTATTGGCATACCATTAGGTCTTATTATCTCCTTTACGTAGTGTTTTCGCAGCTTATTGACTTGTTTGTGGATGTAATGGGCAAGAAATGAGCCACTTTAGTAAGACAATCCACAACCACCCATATAATATCTTCTCCTTTTTGGTTCTTATGTAATCTATCGATAGTCCATGACAATGTTTTCCCACTTCTATTTAAGGATTGGGTACTTGGAAACATTTTAGAGGGCTTCTAGTGTTCTGCCTTCACTTGATGATAGGTTGGGTACTTGGAAACATACTTAGCTACATCTCTTTCCGTTCCTCACTACCAGTAGGTCTTATGGAAGTTTTGATAATCTTATCACCTCCTGGACGCATCGTATATTTGGTTTGATGGGCTTCATCTAGTATGGATAGCTTACTCTGTCCATTTTGAGGTACACAAATTCTATTTCGAAGCCTTAGTGAATTTTTAGCATCTAACCTAAAGTCAGTATGCTTAACCTATTCCACTACTTCTATCAAACTTGTGACCCACTTATCCTGCTTTTATTCGTCCTTGATCTGATGTAAAAGATCCCATTGGCTAGTCATGTTGTAAAGATAAGCATAGTTCTCATCTAAGTTTATGCTTAGATTAAACTCTTCAATTAATTGGTACATTTGACCCTTTTCCTCGTCCTATTTGTTGGGCTTCCTACTCAAGGCATCAACCACCACATTGGCCTTCGTTGGATGGCAGTGTAGTTGGAAATCATAGTCCTTAAGGAACTCCATCCATCTCCACTACCTGAAGTTCAACTCCTTCTATGTGCAGATATATTTCAGACTCTTCTAGTACGGGAATAGGTTGAACTTTTCATTGTAAAGATAGTGTCTCCAAATCTTTAAGGCAAATACGATGGTGACTAGCTCCAAATTATGGGTCGGGTAGTTTTGTGCATAGATCTTAAGTTTTCTTGAGGCGTATACAACAACCTTTCCATCTCGTCTCAAGACTACACCCAATCCATTCTGTTAAGCATCAGTGTACAAAACATATTCAATACCATGGGTAGGAGTTACTAAGATGGGGGCTGAAGTCAATTTCCTATTTGGTTCTTGGAATGATTATTCACACTTCTCATCCCAAATGAACTTGACTTTCTTTTTGGTAAATTTGGTCATGGGTTTTGGCTAACTTTGAGAAGTTTCAGATGAATCTTCGATAATATCCAATTAGGCCTAATAAACTTCTGATGTATCTTTGGTTACTTCTAGTTCATGACAGCTTTCACTATCTCAGGGTTTATAAAGATGCCTTAAGCTAATACTACATGGCCAAAGAACTTAATCGCCTTCATCCAAAATTCGCACTTGCTAAACTTGGCATACAACTACTTTCTCCTAAGGGTCTCCAACACAATCCTCAAGTGTTATAAGTTTTTAGCTTCTAACTTAGAGTAAATCAAAATGTCATCTACAAATACAAGTACAAACTGGTCAAAGTATTGCCGAAATACTCAATTTATTATATCCATCAATGTTGTTGGTGCATTGGTCAAACCAAATGGCATTACTGTAAAATCAAAGTATCTATACCCCGTCCTAAGAGTCGTTTTGTGTATATCAGACTCTCAATTGGTGATATCTTGACCTAAGATCAATCTTTAAGAAATGAGTGGCTCCCCTCATTTGATCGAATAGGTCATCAATCCTTGGTAAGGAATACTTATTCTTTACTTTTGCCTGGTTCAGTTTATGACAGTCAACACATAGTCTCATGGACCCATCCTTCTTCACAAACAGCGTTGGAGCTCCCCATGGTGATTCACTTGGCTTGATGAATCCTTTCTTTTAGAACTCATCTAGCAGAGTCTTTAACTCAATCAACTCCATTAGTGCCACTCTATAGGATGTATGGCTATGGGGTTGGTTCTGGGGTGAACCTCAATCTTGAATTTTATTTCTCAGATTAGGGGTAGCCTAGGTAAGTCATCTAGAAACACATCTTCTTATTCTCGAACAACCTCTGAGTTTTTGATTCCTCCTTAAGGTCCTCTTCAGAGAGTTTCTTGAGTTCATCTTTATGCCTTAAGCAATTCAACATGGCTATCATTGGGCTTCTACGTAATCTTTGCATGTCACCACTGATTTTATAGGTTTCTCCCAAAAGTAATGTTATCATTACCCACCTCTTAAGACAATCTATTTGTGCTTGATACTGGTCTAACCAATCCATCCCCGAGATTAAATCATATCCATAAAATGGAAGTACACAGAGGTTGACTACGGTGAATTTATCTCCAAACCTAAGGTCACAACTACATATTCTCTTTGAAGTGACAGTAGTTCCTATGGGTGTGGATACACTCAAAGTCATAAGTACTGTTTCTGTTACTTGTTGTAGTTTATTTACTAGTTTTCAAAAATAAAGGATTTTATAGCACCCAAACAAAACAACAATTTGGTAGCAACATTAAACAATAGGAATGTACCTTCTACAGCAACAGCAAGGATTTGTTCCTGTTGAAAATCAGCCACAGTGAACACTCTAGCTTAGTTTTTCCAGCGAACTTGATTCTAGTTTTGTCTTTCGTTGTTGTTCTACCAGAGCTTTTGCTGTTGAGGATGTCCATTTTATCATCTTCCCTGATTGTGTTGCTACTATTAGGGAGCTTGGGTTATGGTAAGATAAGACTTCGCCAAATCTTGTACTGAATAAAATGAAACAATTAAATTTCATTTGATTGAATTTGGGTGAGAAATGAAAATGGGTCCATTTTAGGGATAAATTGAGCAGGTCCAAAACTCCACTTTAGTGGATCTTAAGACCTTAGAACGACCTAAAACGTCATAACATGACATGAACTGATCAACTAGACAACATATCCAAAAAAATAGCTTAATTGGCCAAAAGATTATGATTTTATTTGCCACCCTTTAGTCGAGTCTGAATTAGGAAAGAAAATGCAATGAGGACCTCCCTAGCCAAATGATAGTTTGGAAATATGCATTATTTTAATATGAACACAAAAATATATGTTAAAAACCTTAATTTTTAGTAAATAATAAAATATAAAATTTTGTTAAATTCATATCGACCCATAAAAACTTGGCCACCTTTGAACATGTGCAAGTAACATGGGTGGAACACTTCGATCATGTACACCCATGCCATATTATTCAAATATTGGTCCATGTGTGTGTGTGTGCATACATGTGATCAAACCTAATTAGAAGTGTTTAAATGATGAACCATGCTCACACACCAAATCCTAGCTGTTACACACAAAGGAGAAACTAAAAATCACAGATAAGGAAGTTTTTCCTAAACCCAAATGTACACTAATATTGGCACCACAATGAGGAGTTACGATCACGTCCCTAACACCAAACCCTCACTGTTTCATGCAAATTGTCCCCTTTGACTTTGGAATGTTTGTATGTTGCCATAGCTGCCCAATATGTCCCCTAGCCTCTTGAAAATCTATATAAACCCCCCTTGTGCACACTTCTTCTTCACTCCAAAGCAAGAGTTGACACTTCTTTCTTAACTTGTTCTAGCCTTCTTCTTGGCAACCCTTTTGGTTCTTTGGTGATCTTGAAGTATTCTTGAGTGCTTTGATGTTTAATTGAGTGTTCTTGAGTTATTGTTTGAGTGTTGAACATTCGAGTAAGGAACCTCTGTTGGATTTTCATCAAACTTGCAATTAAGATGGAAGTGATTTCTAAAACATCCTCTTTTCTTCTTTAGATTAATACCATGTTCATTGCATGTTTAATTTTAAAATATTTCATTTTTTTGGTTTTAGAATTTAATGATGATTTCACTTTCTATTTAGTACATGAGCATGTTTTAAGCATTCATGAATTCATAACATGCCTCGTACCATGTTTACATTTATTTCGATGTATGATGCATGTTTTTCGATGATTCATGCTTTGATTTTCATATTGTTTATATTCTAAAATTTATTTCCCTTATTTTATGATTCTTGAATATGAGGTTATTTTAATTATGAGACGATGATGATTAATAACATGTACCATCATAGTGGCCATGTGGGACATTATAGATATTATTTTCATGTGACTAGTTCACATGGTGTAAGAACAAAATACTTGGTTGGTGGGTAAGAGGCCCTAAATCCAAAAGTCCAATGAAATTGACTAAGAAATGTCTTTTTTACTCTAAAGAGGTATTTTGTTAAGAACATCAAAGGCCTTGAAAACCCTTTTGGTCTAAGTCACAACTATATATAAAAAGGTTGCTTGGAACGCCTAATATATGTAAGTATATGAATTATGGATGTGTTTTAGTCTAAATTAGAAAATTGGTTGTTTTAAAAAGATCTACTAGGCTATGCATTCACCCTTCCTTTTTTTTCTTTTAGGAAATTGACTTGCATGAAGACTATAAATATTAGTTAAGCCTTCTTCTTAATTGCCCAAATTTTGAATATTTATAATGTAAGACTTCCGCTGAATTTAATTTCTTTTATCAATTTTGAGTTGTGTACTATCCTTTATTAAATCAATAAAGATTTGAAAAGTTTTCCTTTGTCTCTTGTGTAATTGCGTCAGTGAATGTTTTAAATAATTAAGGCTTGGATAATTGAAATAGAATGTGATGCAAGTTGTGTGCTTGTAAAGTAACACTGACCCAAACTGTTTTGTGGGTAAGTCCAATTAAAAGTCTTGGGGGTTGGGGTGTTACAAGTGTGGTATCAAAGCAACTCTATGTGTAATGAAGGTGTGAGCCCTGAAGACAAATTTGAAGGTGGTATTAGAGCTCAGTCATTAGATGTACTAGGCGAGAATGGTTACTCTAATACCAAAGGTAGTATTAGAGCCTAAGCTTTAGATACTTTGGGATAGAAACAAAAAGTCAAGCTTAAACATGTATTGTTGGGCTACAATTAAAAAGTGTAATCCTATACCAAAAGTGGTATTAGATTTGGAAAGTATTAGCTCAATTAGGTTTGACCTATGCTTTGAGTTGAAATTAGAATGCCCTACCTTCTATCTTAGAATTGAAAACTATTTTATAAAGTATTTTCAAAAAGGAAAGATGTGTTTTGAATATTTTGTTTCGATACAAAGACTACAAGTTGAATTTTGCGACACCCCAACTCTCAATATCCCTCTCTCTCCCTGTCGGTGGGAGACAAGTTGTCGGGGCCACACCAAGAGATGACACACCCATTTGGTAGGATATACTGTACTTAGGTCGTTCGTCGAGAACTAGAGGCCATGTGTGTCGTTCTCATCTATCTCATTCTTTTTATCTCATAAATCAAAACCTTTCTTTCAAAGAGGTTATGAAATCAATTTAAAATACACAGTGTTCTTTCAAATGCAAGTTTTGTCAAAAAAACTAAATTTATTAATAAATTGCATGTCGCAATTCTAAACACTTTCAAATTCAATGTGAAGGCATATTTAACAAGAAAAACACTTTGCAGCAAAATAAAAATTTCAGATTCATTTTTAAAGCAATCTCTAAACATATAAACATGGCCCAACAAGCCTAAGTTGCAAAACATTTAATTTACATGTGAAACAATTCAAAAGAGGGGGCTCATGCCCAGTTATAATTAAATACAAAAGTATTATTACAACAAAATGATGAAACATTAAACAAAAAGAAAACTAGTGACAGCTTCCAAGTAAGGTCTCAACTAAAAGATGGTCTCTCATGGCTGGTCTACTGCTGTAGTGTCAAGGATTGTTAGCAACCCCGCAAGTGTACGGGATCGCAATAGTAATACCGGTAAGACCGGATATCGTCCTTAGGGAAAAAACACTTGTTTGTGTAAATCAAAGCCCAATCTAATGTTGGTTTCAGTTTTATCAAGATATTCAAATCCAGTTTACAAATAATTAAGCTAAATTTTAATTCCTTAAAAACAGTGTGACTGAAAGTAGTCTAATTTAGTATCACTATGATGAAGAGTTGTTTGGGTTAGTAAACTCCTTTGTATGTTCTGTACTTTAATTTAAGCTCATGATATACTTGCACTTTGATCACTGCACTTGTAATTAGAGCCCTATCCCTAGGCGCTCTA